>JAGFBZ010000197.1:0-285000 GCA_018398805.1 Hirundichthys speculiger | reverse complement strand
TGTTGAAGGCTAATTAGGCTCCGCAGCAGTAATTGGCTGTAACAGCACACACACATTCAGACACAAAGCTGTAGGGCAAAGTTGACAAACATGCCAACATGGTTTCATCTTTAATTCCCTTTTAAGTCCCCCTCTCCCCCTGTTTTTCCTTCATCCCTCCTTCTTTCCTCGGCCCGTTTCCTTCCAGCTCAGCTCACCAACTTCAAATGGGTTTCATCCATGTGGAGCTTCTCCAGCTTTCCTCCACGGCCCCAGAAAACATGGAAGTTCAGGTCATTGGCGACTCCAAATGACTCCGCCCCTGGTTGGTGGGCCAGTCCTTGCGTGCTCCGCCTCCTTTGTGTTTGCTTTTTTTTCTTTCGGTGGGTCATTGAAACATGTGCAACCTTACCAGGTGGATGTGCGGATATCTGCTTGCCATCAGCAACAGCACTGGAGTCATTCTACCGATATCTATAAAAATATATATAGATCCATGATGATTTACACTAAAATACATGTTATTATTAAACAAAACGTCCTGGCGATTTCTGGAGCTGCAAACTCAAAATACATTCTTTAAATTATTCATAAAAAACCCCCAAAATACTGAATAAATGAACACCACCCATAAATGCTACACTCTACTGCAAAATCAATACCCTACAAAAATACAAATATATATGTATATATATATTACTTAAAATGCACATTATAGTCAGGTTCCTAGGTTTTCACTCAGTGCTGTTACCATAACCCTTCCTGCTTAAAAAATGTGCAACTTTCCTTCGGTCACATGTTCCACAGGAACGCCACCATCTGGATCTTCTGAAGGTCAAAAGTAGGTTCTCCGTTTTTGTCGTCTTTATACGTCATGATTGTGAAACGATCTCAACTAACTGTCCTGTTACCTAAATTATTTTTCGTTACCTGCTTATTTGAGAAACCCGTGTTTCTGTAAACCAGCAGAACCAGTATCCTCGGGGTTTTTGCTGTGAATCACGTGTCGCTGTAACTTGCGCGTTTGCTCACAGCTGTGCCAGAAACTCAGTCCTGTTACTCATATGACTCCCCCATGCTTTTCAGAACGGTGTGAGTTTTGGTAACAGGACTGAGTAACATGCAGCTATCTATATTATTTTTTTCTTTTTAAAGAAAATGGAATACAGCAGCCTGAGATTGGCCAAGACCCAATTTGAATCATCTAATGTGTCTGTTATTACGTCCAGGGACTGCTGATCATTTCAGTTCTTCACATATTGATCAGGTTCTGCAGCTGCCAGACTGGGCTCATCTGATGTGAACGTTGCCTTGGCGACACGTATCAGGGCAGCAGCACATCCTCGCGTCCTCACATCAGGACCGAAGGTGAAAATATTCCACAAAGAAAAGCCCGAAGGGGCTCGTCGGAGTTCCTCCACGACTCTTTGGGTTCTCCTCCTGATTTACTGGCCTGGATTTTCCTCCTCCGACTGCTGAAAACATCTTTTATTTGTTTGCCATCCGTTGTACAAACAGATTAAACTGAGGACAAACACGTTCCCCTGGCGACTGCTGACACACCAGTCCAATGTCGTCTGGATGTCACCAGACAGAGAGGTGTCTGGAGGCAGGCCCCCCCCCCCCCCCCCCCCCCCGACGACTGGAGGCAGCCCCCCCACCCCCCCACCCCAGACGACTGGTGTGTGTTCACAGCGATGTGGACGGATGACAACAGACGATAGAAGGTGACAGACAAATAAACAACCGGCAGGATTGAAGACAAAGGAAGAAATGAGACGGAGCTGGTGTCAGAGAAAAACAGGAGGACAGACGGAGGGAGGTGTTGATGGAGGAAGGAGGACGGATGAAAGAGGAGAGAGAGTTGACCTGAGGACACCAGCTTCACTCGTCTGCCTGAAGCAGAGACTGCAGGGATAATAAAAGCAGGAAAAACAGCACCGGATGATATTCCTTCAGGACTTCAGAGAAGAAGAACAGACGTGGAGGAGGATGGAGAAGGATGGAGGAGGATGGAGGAGGATGGAGGAGGATGGAGGAGGATGGAGGAGGATGGAGAAGGATGGAGGAGGATGGAGGAGGACCCTGGAGATATTCAGCGGTGTGTGACGCCACCGTCGCCACCGTCGCCACTGTCGCCACCGTCGCCACCGTCGCCACCATCGCCACTGTCGCCACCATCGCCACTGTCGCCACCATCGCCGCCATCGCCGCCTCGCCGCCATCGCCACCGTCGCCACCGTCGCCACCATCGCCGCCATCGCCGCCATCGCCACCGTCGCCACCATCGCCACCATCGCCACTGTCGCCACCATCGCCACCGTCGCCACCGTCGCCACCATCGCCACCATCGCCACCGTCGCCACCATCGCCACTGTTGCCACCATCGCCGCCATCGCCGCCATCGCCACCGTCGCCACCGTCGCCACCATCGCCGCCATCGCCGCCGTCGCCACCGTCGCCACCATCACCAGCACCAAACCCTGGATGAAAACGCCAACATCCCCATGTTTAAAACACGCCCACTGTCTCCGTCTGTCTTCGGCGGCCATGATGGCCTCATCGTGATCTCGTTCTTCCAGCCTTCAGCTCTTCAGTCGTCTGATCTGGACCCCTGGTTCCTCTGGACCAGGTCTGGGAGCATCGCTCCAGAGGACCGTGATCATTTCAGATCAGTAAACGCAGAGGGCTCTGCCGGAAAATAGGCAGAACTGGCCCTAGCGTCCTCTGATTGGTGGAATTCCTGGAGGCTTGGCAGTGGGCGGAGCTAATGGCTGCTGATGTTGGTGCATCTTGACCTTCTTTGAAGCAGCAACATTTCAGCTTCCAGACTGAATCTGCTGCGTTTATTAGAGCAGAATCAGTCGTCAGGAAACCTCCCCCTGATGTCACAGAGGGTTTGTCCAGTTCTTCATATACAGTCTGTGGTCGACACACTTGAACACTACAGACCAGTAAACAGACTCCAGACCAGACTCCAACCAGACTCACAGACCAGTAAACAGACTCCAGACCAGTCCAGACTCCAACAGACAGACAGCAACAGACTCCAGACCAGTAAACAGACTCAGACAGTCCAGACTCCACCAGAGGACCAGACTCCAGACCAGCAAAAACAGACTCAAGACAACAGACTCAGACCACCAAACAGACTCCAGACCAGCCAACAGACTCTAGACCAGCAAAAGACTCCAGAGGACTACCAGAGCCAGTAAACAGACTCCAGACCAGCCAACAGACTCCAGACCAGACAGACTCCCACATAACCAGAGACCATAAAAGACTCCAGACCAGTAACAGACTACAACAGCCTCCAGACTCCAGACCGCCAGACTACCGACCAGCCAGGACCAGAACAGTAAACAGACTCCAAGCCAGACTCCAGACCAGAACAGACTCCAGACAGCAAACAGACTCAGAAACAGACTCCAGACCAGCGAACAGACTCCAGACCAGTAAACAGACTCCAGACCAGCAAACAGACTCCAGACCAGTAAACAGACTCCAGACCAGCAAACAGACTCCAGACCAGTAAACAACAGACTCCAGACTCCAGACCAGTAAAAACAGACTCCAGACAGAAAGACTCCAGACCAAACAACTGAAACAGACTCCAGACAGTAAACAGACTCCAGACCTAAACAGACCCCTAGACCCAGACCAGTAAACAGACTCAAGACCAGCAAACAGACTCCAGACCAGCAACAGACTCTAGACCAAACAGACCAGAAGACCAAAGACTCAGGACCAGCTAGACCAGCCAACAGACTCTAGCCAGTCAGACAAACCAGACTCCAGACCAAAACAGACTCTAGACCAGAGACCCCAGACCAGTAAACAGACTCCAGACCAGCCAAACAGACTCCAGACCAGAAACAGACTCCAGACCACTCTCTAGACCCAGCAACAGACCAGACCAGACAGACTCTCAGACCACAAACAGACAGTCAAGACAGAACTCCAGACCAGACCAAACAGACTCAGACCAGACAACCAACAGACTCCAGACACCAGACCAGTAAACAGACTCCAGACCAGCCAACAGACTCCAGACCAGCAAACAGACTCTAGACCAGCCAACAGACTCTAGACCACCAGACCAAACAGACTCCAGACCAGTAAACAGACTCAGACAGCAACAGACTCCAGACCAGCAACCAGACTCCAGACCAGCGAACAGACTCCAGACCAACAACTCCGACCAGTAAACAGACTCCAGACCAGCAACAGACTCCGGACCAGCAAACAGGACCAGGCCCAGAAGACCAGCCAACAGACTAAACAGACAGCAAACAGACTCTAGACCAGCCCCAGAAACAGATCCAGACCAGACCAGCAAACAGACTCCAGACCAGCGAACAGACTCCAGACCAGTGAACAAACTCCAGACCAGTAAACAGACTCCAGACCAGCGAACAGACTCCAGACCAGCAAACAGACACCAGACCAGAAAACAGACTCCAGACCAGCCAACAGACTCCAGACCAGCAAACAGACTCTAGACCAGCCAACAGACTCTAGACCAGTAAACAGACTCCAGACCAGTGAACAGACGCCAGACCAGCAAACAGACTCCAGACCAGTGGACAGACTCCAGACCAGCCAACAGACTCCAGACCAGCCAACAGACTCCGGACCAGCCAACAGACTCTAGACCAGTAAACAGACTTCACACCAGTAAACAGACTCAAGACCACCAAACAGACTCCAGACCAGTGAACAGACTCCAGACCAGCCAACAGACTCCGGACCAGTACAAAGACTCAAGACCAGCAAACAGACTCCAGACCAGCCAACAGACTCCGGACCAGTACAAAGACTCAAGACCAGCAAACAGACTCAAGACCAGCCAACAGACTCTAGACCAGTAAACAGACTCAGACCAGGACGACCACAACAGACTCCAGAACAGACTCCAGACCAGCCAAAAGACTCCAGACCAGCAAACAGACACAGACCAGTAAACAGACCAGACAGTAAACAGACTCCAGACCAGCAAACATACTCCAGACCAGTAATGAGACTCCAGACCAGTAAACAGACTCCAGACCAGTAAACAGACTCCAGACCAGCAAAACAGACTCCAGACCTACGACCAGTAAACAGACTCCAGACCACTAAACCAGACTCCAGACCAGCCACCAAGACTCCAGACCACCAAACGACCTACAGACAGTAACAGACAGACCAGTAACAGGACTCCAGACCACCAACAGACTCCAGACAAACAGTAAACAGACTCCAGACCATGAGACTCCAGACCAGTAAACAGACTCCAGACCAGCGAACAGACTCCAGACCAGCAAACAGACTCCAGACCAGTAATGAGACTCTAGACCAGTAAAACTGACTCCAGACCAGTAAACAGGACCAGACCAAGACCCAACAACTCCAGACCAGTACAACCTAGACCAGAAACAGGACCAGTACAGATCAGGACAGACACACAACTCAAGACCAGCCAACAGACTCTAGACCAGTGAACAGACTCAAGACCAGCCAACAGACTCCAGACCAGTAAACAGACTCTAGACCAGCAAACAGACTCCGGACCAGTACAAAGACTCAGACCAGCAAACAGACTCAGACCAGCCAACAGACTCTAGACCAGCCAACAGACTCTAGACCACCAAACAGACCCCAGACCAGTAAACAGACTCTAGACCAGCCAACAGACTCCAGACCAGTGAACAGACTCCAGACCAGCAAACAGACACCAGACCAGAAAACAGACTCCAGACCAGTGGACAGACTCCAGACCAGCCAACAGACTCCAGACCAGCCAACAGACTCAGACCCAAGACCAGACCAAACAGACTCCAGACCAGCCAACCAGTAAAACAGACTCCAGGACCAGAAACAGACTCAGACCAAAAAACAGACTCTAGACCAGTAAACAGACAGACTCCAGACCAAACAGACTCCAGACCAGTACAGACTCCTCAGCAAACAGACTCCAGACCAACAAACAGAGACCAGTACAAAGACCAGTAAGAACTCCAGAAGCAACAGAACAGACCGCACAGACCAGCCAACAGACTCTAGACCAACAGACTCAGACTCAGAAACAGACAGACAGACTAGACCAGTAAACAGACTCCAGACAGAAAACAGACTCCAGACCAGCAAACAGACTCAAACAGACTCCAGACCAGTACCAGACCAGACCAGAACAGACTACAGACCCAGTAAAAGACCAGACCAGCAACAGACTCCAGACCAGTAAACAGACTCAGACCAGAGTCCAAGACAGTAACAGACTCCCAGACAGACTCCAGACCAACATACTCAGACCAGCAAACAGACTTCAAACCAGTAAACCAGATCCAGACCAGTAAACAGACTCTAGACCAGTAAACAGACTCCAGACCAGTAATGAGACTCCAGACCAGTAAACAGACTCCAGACCAGCAAACAGACTCCAGACCAGCAAACAGACTCCAGACCAGTAATGAGACTCTAGACCAGTAAACTGACTCCAGACCAGTAAACAGACTCCAGACCAGTAAACAGACTCCAGACCAGCAAACAGACTCCAGACCAGTAAACAGACTCTAGACCAGCAAACAGACTCCGGACCAGTACAAAGACTCCAGACCAGCCAACAGACTCCAGACCAGTAAACAGACTCCAGACCAGTAAACAGACTCCAGACCAGTAAACAGACTCCAGACCAGTGAACAGACTCAAGACCAGCAAACAGACTTCAGACCAGTAAACAGACTCCAGACCAGTAAACAGACTCTAGACCAGTAAACAGACTCCAGACCAGCCAACAGACTCCAGACCAGTGAACAGACTCCAGACCAGCCAACAGACTCCAGACCAGTGAACAAACTCCAGACCAGTAAACAGACTCCAGACCAGTGGACAGACTCCAGACCAGCCAACAGACTCCAGACCAGCCAACAGACTCCGGACCAGTACAAAGACTCAGGACCAGCAAACAGACTCAAGACCAGCCACAACAGACTCTAGACAGTAAAAAACAGACCAGGACCAGAAACAGACTCCAGACCAGCAAACAGACACCAGACCAGAAAACAGACTCCAGACCAGCCAACAGACTCCGGACCAGTACAAAGACTCAGGACCAGCAAACAGACTCAAGATCAGCCAACAGACTCTAGACCAGTAAACAGACTTCAGACCAGTAAACAGACTCCAGACCAGCAAACAGACTCCAGACCAGTAAACAGACTCTAGACCAGTAAACAGACTCCAGACCAGTAAACAGACTCCAGACCAGTAAACAGACTCCAGACCAGCAAACAGACTCCAGACCAGTAATGAGACTCCAGACCAGTAAACAGACTCCAGTCCAGCCAACAGACTCCGGACCAGTACAAAGACTCAAGACCAGCAAACAGACTCAAGACCAGCCAACAGACTCTAGACCAGTAAACAGACTTCAGACCAGTAAACAGACTCAAGACCAGCAAACAGACTCCAGACCAGTAAACAGACTCTAGACCAGTAAACAGACTCCAGACCAGCAAACAGACTCCAGACCAGCAAACAGACTCCAGACCAGTAAACAGACTCCAGACCAGTAAACAGACTCCAGACCAGTAAACAGACTCCAGACCAGTAAACAGACTCCAGACCAGTGAACAGACTCCAGACCAGTGAAACAGACTCAAGACCCAAAACGACTCAGACAGTAAACAGAAACAGACTCCAGACCAGTAAACAGACTCCAGACCAGTGAACAGACTCCAGACCAGTGAACAGGCTCCAGACCAATGAACAGACTCCAGACCAGCCAACAGACTCCAGACCAGTAAACAGACTCAAGACCAGCAAACAGACTTCAGACCAGTAAACAGACTCTAGACCAGTAAACAGACTCCAGACCAGTGAACAGACTCAAGACCAGCAAACAGACTTCAGACCAGTAAACAGACTCCAGACCAGTAAACAGATTTTAGACCAGTAAACAGACTCCAGACCAGCCAACAGACTCCAGACCAGTGAACAGACTCCAGACCAGCCAACAGACTCCAGACCAGTAAACAGACTCCAGACCAGTAAACAGACTCCAGACCAGTAAACAGACTCCAGACCAGTGAACAGACTCAAGACCAGCAAACAGACTCCAGACCAGTAAACAGACTCCAGACCAGTAAACAGACTCCAGACCAGTAAACAGACTCCAGACCAGCCAACAGACTCCAGACCAGTGAACAGACTCCAGACCAGCAACAGACTCCAGACCAGTGAACAGACTCCAGACCAGTAAACAGACTCCAGACCAGTGGACAGACTCCAGACCAGCCAACAGACTCCAGACCAGCCAACAGACTCCGGACCAGTACAAAGACTCAGGACCAGCAAACAGACTCAAGACCAGCCAACAGACTCTAGACCAGTAAACAGACTTCAGACCAGTAAACAGACTCCAGACCAGCAAACAGACACCAGACCAGAAAACAGACTCCAGACCAGCCAACAGACTCCGGACCAGTACAAAGACTCAGGACCAGCAAACAGACTCAAGATCAGCCAACAGACTCTAGACCAGCAAACAGACTCCAGACCAGTAAACAGACTCCAGACCAGTAAACAGACTCCAGACCAGCGAACAGACTCCAGACCAGTGAACAGACTCAAGACCAGCAAACAGACTCCAGACCAGTAAACAGACTCTAGACCAGTAAACAGACTCCAGACCAGTGAACAGACTCCAGACCAGTGAAACAGACTCCAGACCAGCAAACAGACTCCAGACCAGCCAACAGACTCCAGACCAGTAAACAGACTCAGACCAGCAAACAGACTTCAGACCAGTAAACAGACTCCAGACCAGTAAACAGACTCTAGACCAGTAAACAGACTCCAGACCAGTGAACAGACTCAAGACCAGCAAACAGACTTCAGACCAGTAAACAGACTCCAGACCAGTAAACAGACTCTAGACCAGTAAACAGACTCCAGACAGCCCACAGACTCCAGACCAGTGAACAGACTCCAGACCAGCCAACAGACTCCAGACTCCAGACCAGTAAACAGACTCCAGACCAGTAAACAGACTCCAGACCAGTAAACAGACTCCAGCTGCATTTCTTTGTGTTTTTCATTGATTTATTTTTATTCCATTTTCTACTCTGTTGTTGAAAAATATAAATTACTACGACGTTACTGCCAACAGTATTTTTCTGTAGAATAAATATAATCTTAATGGATCTTAGATCAAATTAAACTCTCTAATGTGCAGTTATTTGGAAACACTCAGATTCTGGTTTTATAAAAGTCTGTAAAACTGTCAAAGATCAGTTCATGAAGAGATAATGATTAGTAGCATTTACTTACAACTCACCTTTTTAAAACTAAAATAAAAATAAAACTGCTTAAATAAAAGAGACAGAGAATAAACTGAAAATATCTTAGTGTTGGTGGAAGCAGCTGTTCATGCAGAACATCTGGATGTTCAAAGGTTTAAAACCAGTGAAGAAAATAACCAAGCTTCAGAAAAAAAAGGTAAATTATAAAATAAAAGAATATACATGCATTAAAAAATGAAATAATAATAAATAGTTAAATTAAAAATAAAATAGTTAAATTAAAAATAAAATACCATGCATACATTAAAAATGAAATAAAATAAAATAGTGAAATTAAATATGAAATAGTTAAATTAAAAAAATGAAATAAAATATATTAATTAAATAATGAAGTAAAAAATTGATGAATTTAAAACTAAAAAACACAGATAAATAAAAAAATAAAATAACATGAAATAGATAAATTAAAAAAATAACAAAACATATAAATTGAAATATAAAAGAATAATAATAATAATAATAATAATAATAATAATAAAGTTACACAGATTTGAGTTAATTTTAGTAAAGTTTGTGATTTTTATAGTGGAACAGAAATTTAAAAGCTGAAACTCTGGATGTTTCTGCTAGTTTTACAGTAAATTAACGATTTCAGGCTGACTGAGGCATTAAAGACATGTTGATGGATTTAGGAGTGTAGGTGGAATATAGTAAGTAAATTATACTTAAGAAGATAATTAATCTGGTGTTTCCAGATCTAAGATTTAACTTTGCAGTTTGCAGCAGTGAGGCCGACGTGTTTCTATCTTCCAAAAAGAGACTGAATCATCATCAGATCTGTAATTTTACACCATGAGACTTGTTTAAAATCTGCAGGAACATCACCTGTACAGGTATTTGTCGAGCGAACTGCTATTTTTCTTTTCTACCAGGTCGTCGCTGACGGTGGAGGCAGTAAATCAGGATCATCATCAGAGCTGCAGGATATTAAACCACTAACCACCTCGTGAAATATGCTGATATCTTAGCCTCTCGGCAGTCATTCAGCGACTCTTAACTTCCCTCAGAGTTAAATCTGTCAGGAGCCTCCTAAAATGATCCAGGAGCAGGAAACGATACGATTTTAATTATGAAAACAGGACACATCAGTGACTCCTCAGTCATCAAATCAATGTTAACGGTTACCGACACCGACAGGTACAGAAGAAATACCTGGATGTGCTCTGGCTCCGCCCATTTTTTTGTTGACTCCAGAACGTGAGGAACGTAATGACTTTGAGTTGTAGTATTAAGATGTTTTCAAGCGACGATGTGGTTCTTGTTCATCTACATGTGGTCCTGCGGTGGTCAGGTGACCCGTCCAGGGGGGACCAAAGAGAACTGGGACGGACCCCAGCTGATCCCTGGGACCCTACAGAGGACTGAACGGGTCTGGATGATGGATGTGGTTCCTCCAGCTTCAGACTGGTGGTCAGTGGAGGAGCCAGAGTCCACCGGTGCTCCGATTATCTCAGTGCTTCTGCAGTTATTCCAGTAGAAGTACCACTAAAAGTACCAGTAGAGGTACCGGTAGAAGTACCGGTAGAAGTACCACTAGAAGTACCAGTAAAAGTACCAGTAAAAGCAGCAGTAGAAGTGCCAGTAGAAGTAGTGGTAGAAGTACCAGTACCAGTAGAAGTACCAGTAGAAGTACCGGTGGAGTACCAGTAGAAGTACCAGTAGAAGTAGCAGTAGAAACACCAGTAGAAGTACCAGTAGAAGTACCAGTAGAGTACCAGTAGAAGTACCAGTAGAGTACCAGTAGAAGTACCAGTAGAAGTAGCGGTAGAAGTACCAGTAGAAGTAGCGGTAGAAGTACCAGTAGAAGTACCAGTACCAGTAGAAGTACCAGTACCAGTAGAGGCACCAGTAGAAGTATCAGTAGAAGTACCAATACCAGTAGAAGTACCAGTACCAGTAGAAGCACCAGTAGAAGTACCAGTACCGGTAGAAGTACCGGTAGAAGTACCGGTAGATGTACCAGTAGAAGTACCAGTAGAGAGTACCAGTAGAAGTACCAGTAGAAGTAGAAGTACCAGTAGAAGTACCAGTAGAAGTACCAGTAGTACCAGTAGTACCAGTAGAAGTACCAGTACCAGTAGAAGTACCAGTACTGGTAGAAGTACCAGGATCTCCGCTGGTGTGGCCGTCAGTGCTGACCTGTCCCTCGTCCCTGTCCCTCGTCTCTGTCCCTCGTCTCTGTCCCCTGTCCTTCCTGTCTGCAGAGATCTTTCAGCCATCTTGAACGTGCCTGTAGCTTTTTTGTTTCGTACCGACGTTCTGCATCGAGGTCATTCACTGCGGCCGTTTGAAGGTAGAAAATGATGTGAAATGCACGACCCGTTGCTTTCAGTAACGGAAGAAATCTCCTGAAAGCGTCACGTTGCGACCGGTGCTGCCACCTACTGGACAGAAACAGCAGCAGGTCCCGCGGGACTCGGGTCGGCTCTACTGCAGAAAGACCGGACCGCTTCCCGCCAAGCCGTTCCCGCCAAGCCAGGACTTCCAACCGTACAAGTCCAGACTTGGTGAGAACTTTAATCTAATGTGCTTCAGCAGAGACTTTTCTAGAACAAACGCAGACGTCAGAATCAACGACTGCGTTCACACTGCTTTCTGACAGGACAGGTGTGTTCTGACATCACATGCCAGGTGAGATGGGTGAGCGAGCTTGTGAGCTAGTGAGGGAGCTCATGTATATGTGGAGGGCGCCGCATCGAGCTCTCGCTGCTACCTGTCAAATTAATTTCTCGCTCATCCGTCCCGGTTCGCTTATTTTCGGACCCGGGGCGTGCACGTGCAGCGACATGCACCGGCAGCAGCCAATCAGGGAGCTGCCTGGATCCCATGTCGGCTGCAAAGGGCTCCCTGATTGGTTGGAATGAGAGAGGGCTTTAAGTGAAGGAGTTTAGCGGGGATTAACTTCAATATCTAATCAACCTCGACTGGTGGAATAACAAAGGATGAGAGACGGAGAGGGGAGGAGGAGGGAAGAAAGAGGGAGGGATATGGGGGGGTAGGTAGATGAGAAAAAGAATAATAAATCAGGCTTGAAGGGAAATAGAGGAGCTCTGAAAAAAGAGGGAAAATGATGAAGATGAGGGTGTGACAGAGATAATGAGGTAGATAAAAGGGGGAGTCGGTGAGGGAGAGAAAGATGGGACGGATGGGGAGAGACGGATGAATGGTGGAGTAAAGGATGAGAAGATGACGAGGCAGGAACAGAAGAATGGGATGAAGGTGAAGATAATGTGAAAAGTAAGCAGGAGGACGAGGAAGCGGAAAGATGGAGAGAGGTTGGATGAATGAACGAGTGATCAACAGCGGAGGGTTGGTGTTGATGTGATGGACGACCTTATGTCCATGAGACATGGACGCCACGAAGAAGGACGACCTGGACGCATCTATGTCCATGAGACATGGACGCCACGAAGACGGACGACCTGGACGCATCTATGTCCATGAGACATGGACGCCACGAAGACGGACGACCTGGACGCATCTATGTCCATGAGACATGGACGCCACAAAGACGGACGGACAGACACCTCCTCCAGATCCAGAAGTTTCCTCCAGATCACAACAGCAGAGCCTCCGTCTGGTTCAGGGTGCATCCATCCATCCATCCATCCATCCATCCATCCATCCATCCATCCATCTGTCCATCCATCCATCCATCCATCCACCTGGACAGTTGTCAGGGTTTGTGTTAGGGGTTAGGGGTTAAGGTGGTGTGGGTGGCTGTGGCTCAGTTGGTAGAGCGGGTCGTCTTGTCACTGAAAAGTTGCTGGTTCGATCCCGGCTCCAACTGTCCACATGCCAAAGTGTCCCTGGGCAAGACACTGAACCCTCACTTGCCCCCAGTGGGTTGGCAGCACCTTACATGGCAGCTGCTGCCCGCTGGTGTATGAATGGGTGAATGAGAGGCCAAATGTAAACCGCTTTGAGGGCACCTTGGTGCTGATAAAGCGGTTTATAAGTGCAGTCCATTTACCATTTAAGGTTAGGGGTTAGGAGTTAGGGGTTGGGGTTAGGTGTTAGGGGGTTAGGGGTTAGGGGTTAGGTTAAGGGTTAGGGGTTAGGGTTAGGGTTAGGGGTTAGGTTGGGGGGGTTAGGGGTTAGGTTAGGGGTTAGGGGTTAGGGTGGGTTAAGGGTTAGGGGTTAGGGTAGGGTTAGGGTTAGGTGTTAGGGGTTGGGGTTAGGGTTTAGGGGTTAGGGTTAGGGGTTAGGGGTTAGGGGTTAGGGGTTAGGGGTTAGGGTTAGGGGTTAGGGGTTAGGTTAGGGGTTAGGGGTTAGGGTTAGGGGTTAGGGGTTAGGGTTAGGTGTTAGGGGTTAGGGGTTAGGGGGTTAGGGGGGGGGGGTTAGGGTTAGGGGTTAGGGTTAGGGTTAGGGGTTAGGGTTAGGTGTTAGGGGTTAGGGGTTAGGGGTTAGGGGTTAGGGGTTAGGGTGTTAGGGGGTTTAGGGTTAGGGTTAGGGGTTAGGTTAGGGGTTAGGGGTCGGGGTTAGGGGTTAGGGTTAGGTTTAGGTGTTAGGGGTTGTTAGGGGTTAGGGGTTAGGGTTAGGGGGGTTAGGGTTAGGGGTTAGGGGTTAGGGGTTAGGGGTTAGGGGTTAGGTTGTTAGGGTTAGGGGGTTAGGGGGGTTAGGGGTTAGGGGTTAGGGGTTAGGGGTTAGGGGTTAGGGGTTAGGGGTTAGGGGTTAGGGTTAGGGGTTAGGGTTTAGGGGTTAGGGGTTTAGGGGTTAGGGTTAGGGGTTAGGGTTAGGGGTTAGGGTTTTAGGTAGGGTTAGGGTTAGGGGTTAGGGTTAGGGGGGGGTTAGGGCTAGGGTTAGGGGGGGGTTAGGGGTTAGTTAGGGTTAGGGGTTAGGGGTTAGGGGTTAGGGGTTAGGGTTAGGGTTAGGGTAGGGTTAGGGGTTAGGGGTTAGGGGTTAGGGGTTAGGGGTTAGGGGTTAGGGGTTAGGGTTAGGGGTTAGGGTTAGGGGTTAGGGGTTAGGGTTAGGTGTTAGGTGTTAGGGGTTAGGGGTTAGGGTTAGGGGTTAGGGGTTAGGGGTTAGTGTCATGCCTCTCCTCTAGGGGGCGGCACCAGACGCGACCACTTCCAGAGAAGAAAGAAAGCAACAGACTGAAACCAGTGATGGCACAGTTCCAAAGCGAAGGCGCTACACCTGCATCCCTTCATGGCTGACGTGAGGCAGGTGAAGAGGGGGATGAATCTCTGAATGGAGGAGATGGAAGAGAAGAACGACGACATCCGTCGATGTACGGTGGAAGGGAAGGACTTATGTGATTTATCTTAGTTTGGCCATCTTCGTGTTGCCATCTGATTCACACCTGCCAGACCTGGAGTTTCCATTTTCATTATCAACATTTCTTCTTCATCTCTTCTTCATGTATTGCATTATTAGTTTTTATTGCATTATTAGTTTTTATTGCATTATTAGTTTCTATTGCATTATTAGTTTTTATTGCATTATTAGTTTCTATTGCATTATTAGTTTCTATTGCATTATTAGTTTCTATTGCATTATTAGTTTTTATTGCATTATTAGTTTTTAATGCATTATTAGTTTTTATTACATTATTAGTTTTTAATGCATTATTAGTTTTTATTGCATTATTAGTTTTTAATGTATTATTAGTTTTTTCTGCAGCGTGAACTAACTGATCCTGCAGCAGCTGGACCGGACAGACAGAAGCTCATTTATCTAGATCTCTTCTTCACTGTCGCCTTCTGGAGTTCAACAATCGTTCAGAGTCCAAATGAGAAGAAAAAAAAACTAACAGTGAAAAGGGGAGGGGGAGGAGGAATGGGGGCAGGGCGGTAAAGGGCGGGAAAGACAAAAAAAATGAGGAGGAGGAGCAGAACGAAGGTTGTATAGAGATTTTGAAAATGAGGGATCAGATGGGGGGGTGAAAGGGGGCGGGGTCTCCTTTCAGCGGCTGTGTGCTGTGATGCATGTCAGCGTCCCCCCCACCCCCCAAACCCCCAACAACCCCCAACGACCCCCGTCTCCATGAATTAAAGCCTCTGTGCGCCTGTCATTGTCACCCACGGCGTCCTCTGGAACTAAAGACACCAAACAAAAACTGTGACTCAGACGGGGGAGGGAGCTGGAGGCGGGACCAGCCGACCCAGACCAGATCCACATCAAACGCAGATTAAGACTTTAACATCAACGACAACGACATCAAACCAACTTTTCTCAACTCGCGCCAAAAATCTAAACGCATTTTGGGTTGTTTTTTTTTGCTGCTGCTCTGTAAAGCTCGACAAGCGTCTCCGTCACTGACTTTCCCTCCTGGTCACATCAGGAAAAATCTCAACGTTGACGCCATCTTTCACGGACGCACATCCTCAGTCGCTTGATGCCAAAACACATCGATCCCACACACCGCGAGTGTCAAACGCAAGGTCCCCAGGTTACGGGTAGAGCTGGGGATAAAGCTAGGATTAGAGCTAGGATTAGACTAGGGTTAGACTAGGGTTAGACTAGGGTTAGACTAGGGTTAGAGCTAGGGTTAGAGCTAGGGTTAGACTAGGATTAGACTAGGATTAGAGCTAGGGTTAGACTAGGGTTAGACTAGGGTTAGACTAGGGTTAGACTAGGATTAGAGCTAGGGTTAGAGCTAGGGTTAGAGCTAGGGTTAGACTAGGGTTAGACTAGGGTTAGACTAGGATTAGAGCTAGGGTTAGACTAGGGTTAGACTAGGGGTTAGACTAGGATTAGACTAGGGTTAGACTAGGATTAGATTTAGAGCTAGGGTTAGACTAGGGTTAGACTAGGGTTAGACTAGGATTGGGGTTAGAGCTAGGGTTAGAGCTAGGGTTAGACTAGGGTTAGACTAGGGTTGGGGTTAGAGCTAGGGTTAGATTTAGAGCTAATGTTAGATTTAGAGCTAGAGTTAGACTAGGGTTAGAGCTAGGGTTAGAGCTAATGTTAGATTTAGAGCTAGGGTTAGACTAGAGTTAAAGCTAGAGTTAGAGCTAATGTTAGTTTTAGAGCTAGGGTTAGACTAGGGTTAAAGCTAGGGTTAGAGCTAATGTTAGTTTTAGAGCTAGGGTTAGACTAGGATTAGACTAGGGTTAGAGCTAGAGTTAGACTAGGGTTAGACTAGGGTTAGAGCTAGAGTTAGACTAGGGTTAGACTAGGATTAGAGCTAGGGTTAGACTAGGATTAGACTAGGGTTAGACTAGGGTTAGACTAGGGTTAGACTAGGATTAGACTAGGGTTAGACTAGGGTTAGACTAGGGTTAGACTAGGATTAGACTAGGGTTAGAGCTAGGGTTAGACTAGGGTTGGGGTTAAAGTTAGGGTTAGAGCTATGGTTGGGGTTAGGGATTAGGGGTTCGGGTTAGAGCTAGGGTTAGATTTAGAGCTAGGGTTAGAGCTAATGTTAGATTTAGAGCTAGGGTTAGAGGTAGAGCTAGTGTTAGATTTAGAGCTAGGGTTAGAGCTAATGTTAGATTTAGAGCTAGGGTTAGACTAGGGTTAAAGCTAGGGTTAGAGGTAGAGCTAGTCTTAGATTTAGAGTTAGATTTGGGGTTAGAGCTAGGGTTTTAGACCAGGATTTGAGCTAGGGTTAGACTAGTGTTAGACTAGGGTTGGGGTTAGAGCTAGGGTTAGACTAGGATTTGAGCTAGGGTTAGACTAGTGTTAGACTAGGGTTGGGTTAGAGCTAGGGTTAGACTAGGTTTTAAGCTAGGGTTAGACTAGTGTTAGAGCTAGAGTTGGGGTTAGAGCTAGGGTTAGACTAGGATTTGAGCTAGGGTTAGACTAGTGTTAGACTAGGGTTAGATTTAGAGCTAGGGTTAGACTAGGGTTAGACTAGGGTTGGGGTTAGAGCTAGGGTTAGACTAGGGTTAGACTAGTGTTAGACTAGGATTAGACTAGGATTAGACTAGGGTTAGACTAGGGTTAGACTAGGATTTGAGCTAGTGTTAGACTAGTGTTAGACCAGTGTTAGACTAGGGTTAGATTTAGAGCTAGGGTTGGACTAGGGTGAAAGTTAGGTTAAAAGAAGGGCGCAGTTTCCCCTTCAGGGGAACTCCAAGAGCACGAGCTCTCAGGGACCATGCCAATTTCTTGGTATTATTAAGACCATAAAAAAAAGATATAAAATGGAAGCAATGCGGACCTGGTCAATGGGCAGAGCCGTGACAGTGATATTAATTTACTAAACGGCTGAAGGGTCCCTCCATCCATAGTCCCGAGGTGATAAGACTTCATTCTCGTGAAATAATTTCAAATCTCAAACCCCCTGAATCCTTAAATAAAGCTTAAATATATCAATTAGTAGGAAAAATAAGTGCTAGGGTTAGAGGTTAGGGTTAGGGTTAGGGTTAAGGTTTAGGGGTTAGGGTTAGGGTTAGGGTTAAGGTTTAGGGGTTAGGGTTAGAGGTTAGGGGTTAGGGGTTAGGGTTGGGGTTAGAGGTCAGGGTTAGGGTTAAGGTTAGGGGTTAGGGTTAGAGGTTAGGGGTTAGGGTTAGGGGTTTGGGGTTGGGGTTAGAGCTAGGGTTAGGGTCAGGGGTTAGGGTTAGGGTTAGGGTTAAGGTTTAGGGGTTAGGGTTAGAGGTTAGGGGTTAGGGGTTAGGGTTGGGGTCAGAGCTAGGGTTGGGGGTTTGGGGTTGGGGTTAGAGCTAGGGTTAGGGTTCAGGGGTTTGGGTTTAGGGGGTAGGGCCAGTTCGAGCAGGACTTTCAACAATGGCCATGTGTAGAGCCATGGCTGCAACATCTGTACAGAGGTGTGTGTGGTTGAGGAGTGGGACTGAGGGCTGGTGGGACGTTAACATAACGTGTCTCAGGACGTACACAGACTGTATGGAGAGAACTGGACAAACCCCACCGTGACATCACTAACGTCACCTCAGGTTCATTCTGATTGGATCAGATGCAGCCGCGCTACTGAGACATTAAATACCAGCTCTGCCAGAGCTGAAACGGGTGCTGGCGGAGCAGCCAGCTGTTTCCAGCTGCTGCCAGGGAAGGTGGCCAACGAGCTGGAGACGGTCCAGCCCAGGTATCAGGCAGGTATCAGCCAGGTATCAGCCAGGTATCAGCCTTCATTTGTGGATGACCCCATGGAAAGGTGCGACGGTGTTCCAGAGCACCGCCCTGACCTGGCGAGGACGGGGGACGGGAAAACCGCAGGTGACGGGAAGGAGGAGGCTGCAGGTGCGACGCTGACGTGGGAGGACGGCTGCTCTGTTTAATTCTGCTCAGCTATCGGAGCATTTCTTCTGCTCCTCTGTTCCTCTCTATCGCTGCAGGGCTTTTGGCCCTGATTTAAAAGAGTTGATCTCTTCTTTCACTCTTTTTTTTTTTTCCACATTCAGTTTAATCTCTGGGCTCACTTCCACCACAGAGGCAGATTTCCTTTCTTCATCTCCACCATGGAAAGTCTGGTTCCTCCCTGCTTTAGCTTTCCTTCCTGAAGCGACTGAGGTCTATAAAGGAGGATCATTCACTCAGGTGACGTCAGTGATCCCCCTCAGAAACTGTTCCCGAGACCCCGCCCACTCACGACCGCCCGTGAGGTATCATTTTATTCAGGCGCTTCACGCACCCAAATGTAATTTATATCAATGACCGGCTGTATTGAGCTGAAGTGATAGCGAGGCCAGGAGAGGGGGGGGGGGGGATAAACGAGAGGACGGAGTGAACGGAGAAGGTGAGAGAGGATAAACTATCGCTCTGACTCATCTTGTCTAATGCGAATGAGTGAGAGACAGTGACAGACAGAAGCAGAGAGAGAGCTGGACAGTCATCCGTTAGCATTAGCATCATGTGGTGTAATAGTCCCCCTCACTCTGCCGCTAACTGCTCCCTGCATGCCACATTAATCTGTGTAATTAGGTTTGGGGCTTGTTTTACCTCCTTCCCTCCTCATCCTTCCCCGTTCTTCCTTATCTTCCCTCCACAAAATGTCTCCCTTCCTCCCTCTTCCCTCAATCACTTCATCATTCCCCTCTTCACCCTCCGTCTCTGTGAGTATTTTGTTCTCGCTTCCTTTAATGGAGAAAAACAAAACACAATCCAACCTCTTCGTTCTCTGCAAATCTGTTAAACGTCCGTAGAACCTGTAGGAGAACCTTAAATTCTGTCCTGTAAAGTAGACGTTTCCAGCTGTTTCCAGCTGTTTCTAGCTGTCACGAGCTGCTGCAGATCTGCAGAGACGTCGCTGCTTCTCCTGACCTTCAAAGCGCTCAGAATCGACCTAAAGTGTCGTGGAGGAACGAGGAGGGACGTTCAGAAACCTCTGAGTTACCGCAACGGTGAGGACACATCGTCACCGTGGTACCTTCAGCTAAAGGGAGGAGATCCTTCTTCTCTTCTTGGCCGAATCGGAGCTTCTAGAAGACAGAGAAAACTGGCTGCCGACGCCATCAATCATCTGGTTGAACCGAACTAGAGGTCTTCGGAACAAGCCGACAACCTAAAAAAAAAACAGAGGTTCCGACCCGACCTGAATCGGGTCTCGGGTCCATTCAAAAGTCGTGACTCCAGGTTCTGGTCTGAACCGGTACAGTTAGTCTTGGGTCCGGTCGGTGCTCTCTGACAGGTTGGGTCCACGTTTACTCCAGAGAGGTAAAGATATTAGCGGTGGCAGCTAATGTCAGGACTCGGGGCAGTTTAATTAATTATTCATTAATGTGGCGTGTTTGTCATGAAACAATCGTGTTGCTGTAGCGTGTTATTAGCGTGTGATTAGCGGTTTGCCCGGCAGCTGTAAAGCGCAACGGATCATCAACATGACAACGCTGGATGAGAGAACATATTCACCACACGTCCTGACCGGTGTAGGCTATTAGCGTTAGCAGTTGCTACCAATAGCATCTGTATCCACAAAGAAAATAACGACGTGGATTTATTGTTGTTTACATCACGTAGCCTATGTAGCAACTGAACCGGTAGAAGAAGACAACTTTAGGTAAGAAAATCAAGTTTTATTCAGCGCTAGGCAACTTTAACATGAGCAGCTATGGGCTGGATTGTCTCGGTTCTATTCAAGTAACTCGGTTCGGTTTGAGGTTGGAAACTAAAGACTCAGGTCGGTTCGGGGATGGACAGATGGATGGATGAATGGATTGAAGGACAGATGGATGGATGGATGGGTCGATGGACAGATGGATGGATGGATGGGTGGATGGACAGATGGATGGATGGATGGACAGATGGATGGATGGATGGATGGATGGATGATGGACAGATGGATGGATGATGGACAGATGGATGGATGGATAGATGGATGGATGGATGGATGGATGGATGGATGATGGATGAATGGATGGATGGATGGTGGATGGATGGATAGATGGATGGATGGATGGAAGGATGGATGGAAGGATAACGGTTTCGGTCTCATCAGACACTCGATCTCAGGAAGAACATTCTGGAGAACGATAAATGATGAACAGTGTCTCGTTTGTGTGGTGAAAGTTTGCTGAGGACCTGAACAGCTCGTTTACAGCTCTCAACCAGTTCAACCAGTTCAACCAGCTCAACCAGTTCAACCAGCTCAACCAGCCCAACCAGTTCAACCAGTTCAACCAGTTCAACCAGCTCAACCAGTTCAACCAGCTCAACCAGTTCAACCAGCTCAACCAGCTCAACCAGTTCAACCAGCTCAACCAGCTCAACCAACTCAACCAGTTCAACCAGCTCAACCAGTTCAACCAGCTCAACCAGCTCAACCAACTCAACCAGTTCAACCAGCTCAACCAGTTCAACCAGCTCAACCAGCTCAACCAACTCAACCAGTTCAACCAGCTCAACCAGTTCAACCAGCTCAACCAGCTCAACCAGCTCAACCAGTTCAATCAGCTCAACCAGTTCAACCAGCTCAACCAGTTCAACCAACTCAACCAGTTCAACCAGTTCAATCAGCTCAACCAGCTCAACCAGCTCAACCTGCTCAACCAGCTCAACCAGCTCAACCAGTTCAACCAGCTCAACCAGTTCAACCAACTCAACCAGTTCAACCAGCTCAACCAGCTCAACCAGTTCAACCAGCTCAACCTGCTCAACCAGCTCAACCAGTTCAATCAGCTCAACCAGTTCAACCAACTCAACCAGTTCAACCAGCTCAACCAGCTCAACCAGTTCAACCAGTTCAATCAGCTCAACCAGTTCAATCAGCTCAACCAGTTCAACCAACTCAACCAGTTCAACCAGCTCAACCAGCTCAACCAACTCAACCAGCTCAACCAGTTCAACCAACTCAACCAGCTCAACCAGTTCAACCAGCCGTCAGAAGACCTGAGGCGTTTATGGGTTGACTGGTTCCATGACCTCATCATGAACATCACCCATCACTTCTCTTATTTTATCTCGTTTTATTTCTTCAGCCATTATTTATTTGTCAGTTTCAGTTTCTTTAGTAACAAACGTTGAGAAGCTCCAGCGGAGTCCGTTAGTGTCTGAATCACGTTCATCACGTCTGAACGTGGGAACCAGACGGAGACCACGGTCGTCCTCCGTCTCGCTGTCCCACAAAGCTTCCGTCAGTCCAGCAGCTCCATAATCCCTTTACGCCTGGCAACAGCCTGTCAGTGTCGATCAGTGTTGTTGTCATGCCAACCTCCCGCCGCGGGCCGGCCCGCTGGCTCCTGGCCGAATGGGAAGCCTCGGCTGCTGATTAGCCGGCGTATATCTCGTCAGGCAGGCCCCGCCCACCACGGGGAAGAAGCCCTGGAAGGGTGGAGGAGTGATGGACGGGTGGGCGGGAGCACAGAAGACAGCAGGAGGATTTTCAGGTGATGTAACGCACCTGCTGGTGGTTGTCATGGAAGTCCTGATTTAGTCAAAGACAGTAACCATGGAAACTCTGGTTACTGACCCACAACAACAAGGTTCTGTCACATTAACATGTGGAGTCACATTTACAGGACTGGACTGGTTCTGGTTCCATCACATATCTGTGGTTTATCCTGGCTGCAGTCTGGGAACATCTGCGGACAGGGAACATCTGGAGTCAGGGAACATCTGGAGTCAGGGAACATCTGCAGACAGGGAACATCTGGAGTCAGGGAACATCTGCAGACAGGGAACATCTGGAGTCATAGAACATCTGGAGTCATAAAACATCTGGAGTCATAGAACATCTGGAGACAGGGAACATCTGGAGTCATAGAACATCTGCAGACAGGGAACATCTGGAGTCAGGGAACATCTGGAGTCATAGAACATCTGGAATCAGGGAACATCTGGAGTCATAGAACATCTGCAGTCAGGGAACATCTGCAGACAGGGAACATCTGGAGTAAGGGAACATCTGGAGTCATAGAACATCTGGAGTCAGGGAACATCTGCAGACAAGGAACATCTGGAGTCATAGAACATCTGGAGTCAGGGAACATCTGCAGTCAAGGAACATCTGGAGTCAGGGAACATCTGCTTCCAGGGAACATCTGCGGTCAAGGAACATCTGCAGTCAGGGAA
Source organism: Hirundichthys speculiger (assembly GCA_018398805.1). Lineage (NCBI taxonomy): Eukaryota > Metazoa > Chordata > Actinopteri > Beloniformes > Exocoetidae > Hirundichthys > Hirundichthys speculiger. Next base: position 262,264 of record JAGFBZ010000197.1, on the reverse strand, counting down.
CATCTGTAGTCAGGGAACATTTGCATATAGGGAACATCTGGAGTCAGGGAACATCTGCAGTCAGGGAACATTTGCATATAGGGAACATCTGGAGTCAGGGAATATCTGCAGTCAGGGAACATCTGCGATAGGGAACATCTGGAGTCAGGGAACATCTGCAGTCAGGGAACATCTGCAGTCAGGGAACATCTGGAGTCAGGGAACATCTCAGACAGTGAACATCTGCAGATAGGAAACATCTGCAGACAGGGAACATCTGGAGTCAGGGAACATCTGGAGTCATAGAACATCTGGAGTCATAAAACATCTGGAGTCAGGGAACATCTGCAGACAAGGAACATCTGGAGTCATAGAACATCTGGAGTCAGGGAACATCTGCAGTCAAGGAACATCTGGAGTCAGGGAACATCTGCTGCCAGGGAACATCTGCAGTCAAGGAACATCTGCAGTCAGGGAACATCTGTAGTCAGGGAACATTTGCATATAGGGAACATCTGGAGTCAGGGAACATCTGCAGTCATGGAACATCTGCAGTCAGGGAACATTTGCAGATAGGGAACATCTGCAGTCAGGGAACATCTGCAGTCAGGGAACATCTGCAGACAGGGAATATCTGCAGTCAGGGAACATCTGCGATAGGGAACATCTGGAGTCAGGGAACATCTGCAGTCAGAAAACATCTGCAGTCAGGGAACATCTGCAGTCAGGGAACATCTGGAGTCAGAAAACATCTGCAGTCAGGGAACATCTGCAGTCAGGGAACATCTGGAGTCAGGGAACATCTGCAGTCAGGGAACATCTGGAGTCAGGGAACATCTGCAGTCAGGGAACATCTGGAGTCAGGGAACATCTCAGACAGTGAACATCTGCAGTCAGAAAACATCTGCAGTCAGGGAACATCTGCAGTCAGGGAACATCTGGAGTCAGGGAACATCTGCAGTCAGGGAACATCTGGAGTCAGGGAACATCTGCAGTCAGGGAACATCTGGAGTCAGGGAACATCTGCAGTCAGAAAACATCTGCAGTCAGGGAACATCTGCAGTCAGGGAACATCTGCAGTCAGAAAACATCTGCAGTCAGGGAACATCTGCAGTCAGGGAACATCTGGAGTCAGGGAACATCTGCAGTCAGGGAACATCTGGAGTCAGGGAACATCTGGAGTCAGGGAACATCTGTAGTCAGGGAACATCTGGAGTCAGGGAACATCTGGAGTCAGGGAACATCTGGAGTCAGGGAACATCTGCAGTCAGGGAACATCTGGAGTCAGGGAACATCTGCAGTCAGGGAACATCTGGAGTCAGGGAACATCTCAGACAGTGAACATCTGCAGATAGGAAACATCTGCAGACAGGGAACATCTGGAGTCAGGGAACATCTGGAGTCATAGAACATCTGGAGTCATAAAACATCTGGAGTCAGGGAACATCTGCAGACAAGGAACATCTGGAGTCATAGAACATCTGGAGTCAGGGAACATCTGCAGTCAAGGAACATCTGGAGTCAGGGAACATCTGCTGCCAGGGAACATCTGCAGTCAAGGAACATCTGCAGTCAGGGAACATCTGTAGTCAGGGAACATTTGCATATAGGGAACATCTGGAGTCAGGGAACATCTGCAGTCATGGAACATCTGCAGTCAGGGAACATCTGCAGTCAGGGAACATCTGCAGACAGGGAATATCTGCAGTCAGGGAACATCTGCGATAGGGAACATCTGGAGTCAGGGAACATCTGCAGTCAGAAAACATCTGCAGTCAGGGAACATCTGCAGTCAGGGAACATCTGGAGTCAGGGAACATCTGCAGTCAGGGAACATCTGGAGTCAGGGAACATCTGCAGTCAGGGAACATCTGGAGTCAGGGAACATCTCAGACAGTGAACATCTGCAGATAGGAAACATCTGGAGTCAGGGAACATCTGGAGTCAGGGAACATCTGCAGAAGGGAAACAGCTGCAGACAGAGAACATCTGCAGTCTGGGAACATCTGCAGTCAGGTAACATCTGGAGTCAGAGAACATCTGCAGACAGGGAACATCTGGAGTCAGGGAACATCTGCAGATAGGGAACATCTGGAGTCAGGGAACATCTGGAGTCAGGGAACATCTGCAGTCAGAAAACATCTGCAGAAAGGGGACATCTGCAGTCAGGGAACATCTGCAGATAGGGAACATCTGCGGACAGGGAACATCTGCAGTCAGGGAACATCTGCAGACAGAGAACATCTGGAGTCAGGGAACATCTGGAGTCAGGGAACATCTGCAGATAGGTAACATCTGCGGACAGGGAACATCTGCAGATAGGTAACATCTGCGGACAGGGAACATCTGCAGTCAGGGAACATCTGCAGACAGGGAACATCTGCATTTCTACAGAGACTTGATTCCACACAGGTGGATCTATTGATCACCATCAGTCATTCAGAACAACATTGGATCAATCAGAGATCAATACTGAACTTCTGGACTCAGAAAATAAAGGGTCCCAATAATATTCCATGCCTCATTTTTCAGTTCTTTATTTGTTAAAAAAGTTTAAAATACCCAAAACATTTTGTTCCACTTCACAATTGTGTCCCACTTGTTATTGATTCTTGACAAGAAATTAAAATCTTATATGTTTGAAGCCTGAAATGTGGCAAAAGGTTGAAAAGTTCAAAGACTTTTTAAAAGGAACTGTGTATATCGGATTAAAGACACATTTGAGTCTCATCCGGGCTTCTTTCGGCACTTATGGCTCAGTTTTGGACACCAGGAAGTTCTGTGTGGGCCGGACCCGTCCCAGAGTCCAAGAACCTGGACTCTGGGTCCAGAAATGTCGCCTGCCGCTGCTCAGGCTGGACGAAGCCGTTGGCTTCCTTATCGAGGCCCCTTGAACTCTGAGCTCCAATGGACTGATCCGGGTTCAAGCAGTCACACCCACCTTTGGGTCGGCGCCAACAGTCTCAGCCAAATGTGGGCCCAGAAAAACTGCAGAAACGAGCCAGTTTGGGCCCAAATGCTCTTTGCTTTATGAGGATTGCTTTTTTTTTTTCTAAGAACCGGAGTCAAACTGTAACGACTAAAGTTTGAACTTGAACCTTTTAACACCTCGTCTGTCGCCGATCCGACGGCTGAGCCGGACCGAACCGCCCAGCGTGCAGGTTTAAGTGCAACTTCTGCTGATTTAAATGCTCAACTAGCTCACTTTTAATCTCCGTCTGTAAGAAGGTCAGATGTTAAAACCTGGAGCTCCTCTAACGCTGACCTCTTTAACCACCTGTTGCAGCTCAAACCTTCATCCACGTCACAGTGACGAGTAAACTGGTGAATGTGGGATCTTCTCAGAGATCGAGTTCATATAAAAAAAAATCGGTGAATATTTGAGGTCCTTCAACAGCACCAGAGCTGGTTTCTGTCCAGAAGCTTCTCTCAGTAGTTTACTGAATTCTGGTCTGGTCCTCCTGACAGAACTGGAGGAACTGGGTCAGGTCTGGAGGTCTCCTGTTCAGCTCTGACCACAGATGTTCTCCAGGACTGAGACCAGGTCTTTGTGGTGTCCACTCCAGAACATGGACTCTGTGGTCCTGAAGCCTCTCAGTAACTAATCTGGTGGTGCGTTCAGGGTCGTCGTCCATCTGGAGACCCATTAGTGTCCAAGCTTTAACTTCCTGATGTCTGAGATGTTGCTTCAATATTTCTCCAGAATGTTCTTTCCTCATGATGTCATCTATCTAGTGAAGTCCACCAGTCCCTCCTGCAGCTGAACACCCCCACATCATGATGCTGCCACCGTCGTGCTCCACAGCTGGATGGTGGTCTCAGGTCTTTCTCCTCCAGATGTAACGATGGTCATCATGTCCAAATAGTCCAGTTTTAGTTCCATCAGACCAGGACATGTCTCCAGAAATGAAGCTCTTTGTCCCTGTGAGCGTCTCCAAACTGTAATCTGTCTCTGTCTTGTCTCTTCTGGAGTAATGTCTTCTTCCTGGCCGAGTGGACCTTCAGTCCATGTTGGTCCAGGACTGGTTCCTCTGTGGATGATGACCCTCTCTGACCAGCTTCAGCAGCATCTTCACCAGCTGTTCAGCTTCAGTTCTGGGGTTGATCCAGGTCCATCTCTGGGACTCAGAACCGTCTCCTTCCTGAGGACTATGATGGTGGACGTTCCCATGGTGGTTCTACTGGTGGAGAACTGTTGGAGCAGATGAACGAGGCTCCTTCAGACATCTGGAAACTGGACCAGGATGAACCAGAATGGTGGAGGTCCACAGTTCTCTAACTGATATCTTGGCTGGTTTCTTTAGATTTTATCATGATGTCACACCAGGAACCAGTGAGTTTGAGGCGTTTAAATACATCCACAGATGTTGTTAATGAACCAATCAGAGGTTTCCAAAGCCGTGACATCATCACCTGCTGTGTGTAGGTTAGTAGCAGCCCAGCTGTGCCTCACAATCAACATCTAATTTCTTTGGAGATATCGAGGAGTAAAAAACTGGTTATCAAGCAGCACAAGCAGATCTACCAGGATGGAAAGGTTCTCCACCAAGCTGAGTCGTGGTTTTCCTGAAGCGTTTCTCCTCTCTCTTTATAATCCACGATTGAGAACTTTCTGATCCTGGCTTACCTTCACCTTCGCCCCTATAGGGTGAGCGTGGATTAAAGTTCTCAGTTGCTACGAAGGATTTCCATCAATTGGATTCCAGAAAAGCCGAGAACGATATCAACGTGGAGCTGAAGTAGGAGATTTCACGGGACTTATCGGGAACCTCGTCACCTTGGTCACTCAGGTTAACCGGCGTGGATGCTTGAAATCCACGAGGTTGGACTCGTCACCGGCGAAGCATACAGTCCCATCCCCATGTACGATTTCACCGCCCAGCGCCAGATCTGATCTCATCGAGGCCTGGAAAGTTGAACATTCACCCATGTTTGACAGAATCAGAGCTGCCACAGCGACGCCACCGGCGTGGGCGGGGCTCCACATCATCCCCGGTCAACGTCAATGGACGGCAGCGCCATGGAGTTTATCCAGAGATTCTCTTATCGATTCCAACCAGCACGAATCTCACGTAATTTACGCAAGTTACACGCAGTCAATTCCAGAAAGCACTTACGTGGTTAAGCTACGTCGGTTTAGCACGTTAGCATTGCAGTTGTAAACAACAATGGCGCCCACCAGGTTCAAACGCTCCAAAGTTTGGCTTCACTTCACCAAAGAAAGATGGCAACAAGGCAACTAGCAGTCATTGTAAAGTGGAGATAACAGCGTCGGGAGGGAACACGGCTAACACGCAGAAACATTTGAACACACAACATGCGCTAACGAGTGTCGTGTTTTTGACGCTTCGGACTGATGGATCTCAACCCAGCAGCAGTAGCCAAGCTAAGATCACCTCTGGTAACTCTGGTTAGTAGCTATCCCGCTGCCTATGTGCTTCTTTGTAAAACACGCTATAACATTAGCGCTATGCTATTAAACGAATGCCTTCTGCATTACATTTAGAAGATGACCGTGACGAGAGAGAGAGTCTGGCTGGTTCAGAGGCTGGAAGACATGATTATTTTACTGCTAAAGAATTGTTAATTCTGTTCCGTTGTATTTGATAGTATTTATCTTTCTTTATTATTATTTTTGAGTGCTTAGTGAGCTCATATATCCTTTTTTCATTTCTATTAGAAAAAATCTGTTAGTAAAATGTTTCACATTCTTGTGTATTTGCACAGTTACATATTACAACAGTTAACACGTTATCCAGGCTTTGGGCCTCTTTTGACCTCACTGTTGAGTTTGTAAGGTCGTGACTTCTAAGTAAATAAAAATTGATGCTAATAAAACTGTTTGTTCTCCTTTTTGCCCAAATTAGAATCGATAAAGAATCGAATCGTTAAACAGTATCAATAAAGGAATCAGAAAAATCTTATCAGTTCCCATCCCTACTGCTGCATCGCGGCTGGACGTCCGCTCTTCTGAAGGGCAGCCACTAAAGCACCTCCGTCTGTGGACGGATGGATGCTACAGCAACACTCGGGTTGTTTTACCGTCAACACAAAATGACAAGAACAGCAGATCCAGTCGTCCACGATCTTGTTCTGAAGTTAAAGCGTGGTGTCAGTGGTGTGGTGGTCGGCGGTCGTGGCATCGGTCGGTCGGTCGTGGCGTGGCGTCGTCGGTCGTGGTGTCGCGGTCGGCGGTCGTGGTGTCGCAGTCGTGGGTCGGTCGGGTCGTCGGCGGTCGTGGTGTCGGTCGTGGTGTGCGGTGGTCGGCGGTCGTGTCGGCGGTGTGTGGTGTCGGTCGTGGTCGTCGGTGTGGTGTCGCGGTCGTGGGTCGGTGTGCGGGGTCGTGGGTCGGTCGGTGTGGGTGGTGTGGTAGTGGCGTGGTGTCGGTAGTCGGGGTAGCGGTAGTGGTGTGGCGGTCGTGGGCGTCGTGGTCGGTGTGTCGGCGTCGCGGTCGTGGTGGTCGCGGTCGTGGTGTCGCGGTCGTGGTGTGCGGTCGTGGCGTGGTCGTGGCGGTCGGTCGTGGTGTCGGCGGTCGTGGTGTGGCGGTGTCGTGGCGGTCGTGGCGGTCGTGGTCGGCGGTCGTGGCGTCGTGGTCGTCGGTGTCGGCGGTCGTGGGTCGCGGTCGTGGGTCGGCGGTTCGGCGTCGTGGTGGCGGTCGTGGTGTCGCGGTCGTGGTGTTCGGCGGTGTCGGCGGTCGGTGGTCGGGTGGCGTCGGGCGGTCGTGGCATCGGTCGCAGTCGGGTGTCGGGTCAGTCCTGGGTCCAGCCGGTAAAGCCCCGGTCCCAGCCCGGTCCCAGCACGGTCAGGTCCCAGCCCGGTGGTCCCAGCCCCGGGGTCCCCCAGTCCCAGCCCGGTCCCAGCCCGGTCCCCCGGTCCCAGCCCGGTCCCCAGGTCCCAGCCCGGTCCCGGTCCCAGTCCCAGTCCCGGGTCCCCCCCCCCGGTCCCAGCCCCCCCCGGTCCCAGCCCGGTCCCAGCCCGGTCCCAGCCCGGTCCCAGCCCCGGTCCCCCAGTCCCAAGCCCGGTCCCCACCCAGTCCAAGTCCCATCCCGGTCCCCCAGCCCGGTTCCCAGTCCCAGCCGGTCCCAGCCCGGTCCCCGCCGGTCCCCCGGTCCCCCCCCCGGTCCCAGTCCCGGTTTCCCAGCCCCCCCCCCCCGGTCCCAGCCCGGTCCCCCCGGTCCCGGCCGGCCCGGTCCCCCCCCCAGACTGTGTAAATGTTCCCTGAACCGCTGCCACGTGGCTCTAAACCAAAGCAACTTTGTTCGGTGGACTCCAGCTGTGCAGACTATCGGGACGGTTAGTTGTAGATGAGGAAACTACTCAGTTACTTCGTCTCCGTGTTGGCGTCTGAAGAATATTGTGTTTTCCTGTTATTGGGACCTTGATGAAGATCAGATCACGTTTAATGGCGAATGAATGCAGAAAACCAGTGAACTCCAAATGTCTCGTGCTTTCTTTTCCCGCCACCTCATATACACACATCTAATCACCTCGGCGCTTAAAGAGCTCACATCTGCCTGACTGGCCGGGGAAAACCCGTCCCAGGTCAAAGGTCACAAGCGAGACTCTGGGGGCGGGGCCTGAGTTTAGGAGGAGGAGCCTCACGGCAGCTCCTGAATCTGTCAGGAAACATGATTCCATGTGACGATCACATGACATGAAACTGAACGAAGAGTTTCAGGAGGAGAGAGAGGTTTGCATGAAGGCAGGTGGAGTCACACACCTGACGTTCACGAAGGAGACTAAACTCTGCAGGATTCAGTACTTTAGCATATATTTAGCATTTAGCATCAGGTGTTTACATCCAGTATATTCACTGATACATCAGTACGTTTTTACATCATACATCGTCTGTCCTAAATGCCAGAGTAATATTTTTGTTTTAGTTAAAAGGGGGCAAACAAACAAAGTAAATAATGAACAAACAAAACAAGAAAAAGAAAAGAAAAAACAACATCCAGGGGAGTTATAATTATACTGAGACTTTTGTGAAGGTGTAATAAAGTATCTAATCAGGCTGAACTCCCTCCACTGATACCTCCATATTGTCGTCCGTTCCTCCTCAGATACAGTCATCCCTCCTTCCTTCTACCATTTTATTTTCATATAAGAAGTTGAGGGTGATTTCAGATTCAACAAACCCTGATCCAGGCAGGAAACAAAACTAGTTTAACTAGTCTAAACAGTTCAAACATATACTTGACTCTGTTACATTTTACACCTCAACATAATGCTGCGACTGCAGATATCGGCTGAAGTCTTCTTTTTCTAATAGATGTTTCCTTTTAAACGTTTCAAAACTGAGCAGTTTTCCTTCATTCATTATTTCATATAAAGCTGTTATACCGTTATCTGTCGAGTCCTTGAATCTAGAGTCCAATCAACACCATTAAAGGTTGTAATATCCCTCTGGAGTTTATGTTCCTTTATGATAGTTTTCCATTTTAGGGGTCAATTTCACCCATTAATTATCAGTGTTGTAGATTATTATCAGCTAAAATCGCCTGTATGGGGACAGAGGACAGTTTCTCCTCCATGTTTTTCCATTGGGCCATAAATGACGGGTTACATCAGCATGTCATCGCTCTCATCTGCGCTGCAGATGTTTGCTTTATAGAAGCAACGTTCTGGTATCTTTACACATCAGGCTGAAGGCTGCTGCAGCCTCGTCTGACGGCTGGTTTAGAAATGAAGATAGCAAGTCTTACATTTTATACAAAAAAGTCTCATGAAAAGCCTGTCAGGGTTGGTCTGGAAACCAGAAGCACGGCAGCAAATCTAGGTTTTCTAGATCTATACGTGGCCGGAGCAGAAACGTGGACTGTTGGCGCCCCGGCAGTACCAGTGAAGCTCTGCTATGGGGGGTCAAATTCAAACTCAATTTAAATATTTAGCTCATTTTCTTCACATTTAGCTCATTTTACACACATTTGAGACATAAATTATTTAAAAATTTGGTTATATGTGAACGAAAATGAAATGTTAAATCTAAATGTTAAATGTTAAATCTAAATATTAAATCTAAATGTAAATTTAGATTTAGATTTAGCATTTAACATTTAGATTTAGATTTAACATTTAGATTTAATTTTTAGATTTAACATTTAACATTTAGATTTAGATTTATTAGGCTCCAGCAGATCCCCGTGACCCTTCAAGGATAAAACGGGTATAGATAATGGATGGATGGATTTAGATTTAACATTTAGATCTAGATTTAATATTTAGATTTAACATTTAACATTTAGATTTAGATTTAACATTTAGATTTAGTTAACATTTAGATTTTTAACATTTAGATTAGATTTAATATTAGATTTAACATTTACATTTAGATTTAGATTTTTTAACATTTATTTAGATTTAGATTTAGATTTAGATTTAGATTTTTTATTTATTTACATTTAGATTTAGCATTTACATTTAGATTTAGATTTGTTACCTCAGAAATTACCTGTTTTAATGTTCTGATTGTGGCCTCTAGATTGTTAGGATTTTGTTTGTAGACTTTTTATTTTTCATAAAAATCAATAGCTATGGCGTTGTACTGCCAAAAACACTGCTTTTATGCATTCAGTGTTTTCTTTTCTGTCTGTTTTAGTCACATGATGACGTTTAGTTGTACCAGGTATTAAAATGAACAAGAAAGTGAAGAAAAAATGGTGGTCTAATAATTTTTTCCATGACTGTATATATATATATATATATATACACACACACACTTGTGCAGTGGATCAGTGGATCAGTGGATCAGTGGATCAGTGCTGGTGGGAGGAGACGGTTTCAGGAAGATTGATTTCATTTTCTGTAACTGGCAGGAAGTAAAGGGGTTAAATGTCAGACAGACAGGTTGATATATAAAGTGAGTAAAGAGACGCGTCCCTGGTGGGAGCTTGTTTCTACATATGTGGCAGCATCACTGTGTGTTTCTGAATAATCGAACTGCTGGTGTGTATTCAGGAGGTCACCTGTGTACACCTGTGCGATCCGCTCTCGTGTTACGGTGTGTTTGTGTGACTGCGTAGCGTTTGAGGTCCCGTGGGCGCGGCCCCCGCCAGTCATTAGAGAACATAATGTTGTGAGTTTACCCACGATGCCCTGGGGAGCAGCGGTTCAGAGAGCTGACTGCAGACAGCTGGGACTGAACCATGGAGACGGACACACACACACACGGGACTGACACACTGGGGAGGACGCGGCACACACACACGACACACACTACACACGACACACACTACACACACGACACACACGACGACACACGACGACAACACGACGACGACACACGACGACACACACACACACGACCACACGGACACACACCAGACTACACACGACACACGACACACACGACACACACGACGCACACACGACGACACATCACGGACGACACACTACACACACGACACACACGACGACACACAGACACCACCACTACGACGACACAACGACACACGACACGACGACACACGACGACCACACCGACACACACGACGACACACTACTACACACTACGACACACACACACACGACTACGACACACTACAACACACCACACACTCACGACACACTACACACACGACACACGACTACACACACGAACACACACCCGACGACACACACGACACACACGAGACACACAGACACCACGACACACACGACGACGACACACACGACACACACACGGACGACACAGACCACACGACGACCACACACACACGACGACACAACACACACAGACACACACACACCACAGACGGACACACACACGACGACACACGAACACACACGACACACACGACACACACGACGACACACGACGACACACGGACGACACACACACGACGACACACACACACGACTACACACGACACACACGACGACACACACGACACCACACGACGACACACACGACGACACACACGACACACACGACACTACACACACACACACAACGACACAAACACACACACCACACAGACCTACACACAGACACACAACACGAAACACCACGACACACGACACACACACACACACGACACACGACGACACACACACGACACACACGACACACACACACGACACACACGACGACACACACGACACACACACACGCACACACACACGAGACACACACACGACACACACTAACACACGACACACACACACACGACTAACACGACACACACCACGACGACACACACTGACAACACACGACTACACACACGACACACGACACACACGACACACACACACAAACACACAGACGACACACAGACCACACGACACACAGACAACGCATACCACACACGACACACACACACACAACACGAACGACACACACGAACACACACGACGACACACACGACGACACAACGACCACACACTACACAACGACAAATACGACACACGGACAGACCACACACAAACCGACACAACGACACACGACACGACACACACACGACACACACGACACACACACACGACACAACACACGACGACACACACTACGACACACACGACACACACGACGACACACACGACACACACGAACACACGACGACACACCGACGACACACACACACACGACACACGACGACACACACGACGACACACACACACGACACCACACGACACACACACACACACGACACACACACACACGACAACGACACACACGAGACACACACGACGACACACGACGACCACACACGACGACACACGACGACACACGACACGACACACGACACACACACGACACACACGACGACGACACACACGACACACACGACACACACGACGACACACGACGACACACACGACACACACGACTAACACTACGACACCACGACACACACAGACGACACAACGACACTACGACACACACACGACCACACACTACGACACACGACGTACACACGACGAACACACACACGACACACACTACACACACGACGACACACGAACGACACACTAACACACACTACAACACACGACACACGACACACACACGACACAACACACCGAACAACACACACACGACACACTACGAAACACACACGACGACACAACGACAAACGAACAACACGACGAAACACACGAAACCAACCACTACAACGACGACACACACACGAACACACACGACGACACACACGACACACTACGAAACACGAGACACACACGACACGACACACACACGACACCACACGACGACACACGAACACACACGACGACACACGACACAAAGACACACACGACACAACACACACACGACACACACGACGACACACGACGACACACACACACACGACACACGAACACACTAGACACGACGACACACAACGACTACACACACACACACACGACACACACGACGACACACACGACGACACACGACGACCACACACAACACACTACACGAGACACACGACTACACACACTACACACTACACACCTACACACGAACACCACACGACTACACACACCGACCAACACGACACAGACGACTACACACACGACACACACCACACACGACGACACTACGACGAAGACACACACGACACACACACAGACACACACGACGACACACACACGACGACACACACGACGAGCACACAAGACACACACGACGACCAAACACGACGCACACACGACCACGACACACACGACGACACACGACGACACACACGACACACACGACACACACGACGACACACGACGACACCACACGACGACACACGACACACACACAACGACACACACGACACACACACACACGACGACACACGACGACACACACGACACACACACACACACTACACACACACTACCACACGACACGACACACACGACACACGACGACGACACACACACTACACACACACCACACACACACGACCTACACACGACTACACACGACACACACGGACTACACACACGACGACACACACGACACACACGGACGACAAACACACTACGACACCACACAGACAACACACACACGACACACACGACACACGACGACACACGACAGACACACGACACACACGACGAGACACACACACGACGACACACACGACGACACACGACGACACACACGACACACACGACACACACACGACGACAACACACAGACGACACACTACACACACGACACACGACACACGACACACGACGACACACACGACACTACACACACTACACACACGACACTAGACACACACGACACTACACGACGACACACACACGACACACTACACACACTACACACACTACACACACACACACACGACACACACGACGACACAAGACGACACACTGACGACACACACGACGACACACACGACGACACACGACGACACACACGACACACACGACACACACGACACACACGACGCTACACACGACACACAACACGACTACACACACTACCACAACACACACTACACACACACGACGACACACACGACGGACACACGACGACACACGACGAGACACACGACGACACACGAGACACACACGACGACACACGACGACGACGACACACGACACACACGGACACGACACGACACACTACACACGACACACACACGACACACACTACTACACGACACACTACACACGACGACACACTACGACACACTACACACGACACACACTACACACTACACACACACTACTACACACTACTACACACACTACTACACACTACTACACACTACTACACACTACACACACTACACACACTACTACACACACTACTACACACACTACTACACACACTACTACACACACTACTACACACACTACCACACACTGCTACACACTACTACACACTCATCAGGACATCCAGCTGCTGCAGGTGATCTAAAGGTTGTCCAGCTGTCCAGGTGGGCCTGAAATGCCTCTAATTATGCAGAAATTCTGGTTTTATATTGTTTTACCTCATGAGGTGCATAAAAACTCAGCCTGTAACATCGACCTGGACCTGAACTCCAGCTATGGAGCTTTTTAAATACCAGGTTGTGAGTTTCTGCTATAAAGTATGAAAAATTACTCTCCTTTGGCACTGGTTCCTGCTGGTCATCTGATGAACTGAACTTGAAGTTTTTTCAAGGAACCCAGAACTCTAAGGAACTCTGAGGAACCCAGAACTCTAAGGAACTTTGAGGGACCCAGAACCCAAAGGAACTCTGAGGGACCCAGAACTCTAAGGAACTCTGAGGAACCCAGAACTCAAAGGAAATCTGAGGAACCCAGAACTCTAAGGAACTCTGAGGAACCCAGAACTCTAAGGAACTTTGAGGGACTCAGAACCCAAAGGAACTCTGAGGGACCCAGAATTCAAAGGAACTCTGACAGACCCAGAACTCAAAGAAACTCTGAGGGACCCAGAACTCTAAGGAACTCTGAGGAACCCAGAACTCTAAGGAACTTTGAGGGACCCAGGACTCAAAGGAACTCTGAGGGACCCGGAACTCAAAGGAACTCTGAGGGACTGGGAACTCTAAGGAACTCTGAAGGACCCAGAACTCAAAGGAACTCTGAGGGACCCAAAACTCTAAGGAACTCTGAGGGACCCAGAACTCAAAGGAACTTTGAGGAACCCAGAACTCTAAGGAACTCTGAGGGACCCAGAACTCAAAGGAACTTTGAGGAACCCAGAACTCTAAGGAACTTTGAGGGACTCAGAACCCAAAGGAACTCTGAGGGACCCAGAATTCAAAGGAACTCTGACAGACCCAGAACTCAAAGAAACTCTGAGGGACCCAGAACTCTAAGGAACTCTGACGGACCCAGAACTCAAAGAAACTCTGAGGGACCCAGAACTCTAAGGAACTCTGAGGAACCCAGAACTCTAAGGAACTTTGAGGGACCCAGAACTCAAAGGAACTCTGAGGAACCCAGAACTGAAAGGAACTTTGAGGGACCCGGAACCCTAAGGAACTTTGAGGAACCCAGAACTCAAAGGACATCTGAGGGACCGGGAAATCTAAGGAACTCTGAAGGACCCAGAATTTAAAGGAACTCTGAGGGTCCCAGAACTCAAAAGAACTTTGAGGAACTCTAAAGGACCCAGAACTGCTGCGATCAGCAGCACCGAAGACAGAACTCAAACCTGCAACCACCTGATGACACCAAATGCAGCTGCGGAGCTTCAACAGGAAGCTGAAATAAAAGGAAGAAACAATGTTCTGCAGCGGTCCAGTCAGAGTCCAGAACCCAACCTGACTGAAATGCTGCAGTGGGACCTTGATAGAGGCACGCATGAAGAAAAACTTAGCATGTTGTTGGTAACTCCTCCCCTCCAGGTTCAGGATCCTGAATTCCTCGTGTCATCCTGATTGTTTGCACCTGCCTCTTGTTTGTCCCTCTGTGTATTATATTTTATTCTGCTGGTCTTCCTGATGCTCCCTGCTGCTTCATCACCCTCCTGCTGTGTCGAGACCTTTTGGTTTCTCTTCTGGATTTTCAGTTAAGTTTGAACTTTGTGCTTTTTGTTAATAAATTCCTATTTTTGAACTCCTGTACATTTCAAAATGAGAAAGAAAAAATGCCGCCAAGACTTCGTCTACCTCTGGACTGAAGCTCTGAATGCTCCTCTCAGAGCTGCGCTGTAATCACTCGCGTCCTCGCCGGTGGCATCTCATCACGTCCTCCTCCGCTGCGGTCGTCCGCATCATCGCAGCAGCTGCAGGTGAGGCGTGAACATCGATGATCTTGTTGTGATGACACCCGTTGAGGGCTGGAAACACCAGCTGCCAGCTGCCAGCGGTAAATATGGAAACACGGAGCTGGAGGGATGTTGGCAGCAGCTAAATGAATGCAGCTGAGGTTTAAGTATTATGGGATGTCTCAAAGGCTTGAAACAAGAAAAGGGGACATTTTCAGGTTCCTGTCCTGCCTTAGACCTCAGACAGGTTGTTGGAGAACGTCCCGGTTCTTCTCCTGGTCATATAAGTTGGACATATAAAAAGTAAAAATTTCAACAGGGCTTGCATGAATACTTAAAAAAAAATAGGCTAAAAAATAATATAAAATGTGCGTATTTATAGCTCTCAAAAAATATTCAAAAAATTTAATTGTTAAAAAAATAAGCTATACAGTGATCCCTTATTTATCGCGGTTAATGGGGACCGGTGGGCCCCCCCCCCCCCACCGCGAGAATCACCGCGAAGAGGAGCCAGAGCCCCCCGAGCCTAAATAATGTGTTTAAAATATGTTTAAAAACTGCAAAAAAGTAGCAAAACAAGACAAAGGCTCAACTGTGGTCTTTCTGTTACCTTCACAGCCTCTGGTCTCTGAACCGTAGTAAACAAACCGCTCTTTCATCTAACCCCGTTTTCATTCTGCCGTCCCACGACACACACACTACATTACCCATAAGGCCACACCATTACCCATAAGGCCACCTTCTTAAAGGGACCAGGCTGGCTCACAACATTTCTTTGCTGTGAGAGAACGCGCACAACATCCTGTTATATTTCTGCAATTTTTTCTTGATTTTTTATTACATTATATAGTTCTGAAAAAAAATCTGTGAATAACTAAAACTGCGGAACTTAAAGCGCGAATTGGCGAGGCGAGAGATCAGTGTATAGACGCTGAAGAGCCAGCCAGGTGTGTCTTCCTCAGTCACCTGGATCCAACGGCCTGAGTTACAGCACGCTGAAAGGCTGTTGGCCCGTTGGACCCTCCAGTCAGTCCGCTCCGGTTCTGATTGCTCCAGTTCATCCTCTTAAATAATTAACTGCTGACGGAACACCCAAAATTTTGAAACAGTTACTTTAAATTTCTCCACAGAAAAACCATTAGCCTCCTGCGACAGAAACGTCCCTCCCTGTGTGTGTGTGTGTGCGTGCATGTATGTGCGTGCATGTGCTCGTGCTGGCAGTGAACCAGCAGGCCGATCCGTCGGTTCTCTCTCCGCGGGCTCTGATCCAAAGCCATTAGCTGTAGGAACATCCCGACTGTTCCCTGCATTACTGAGCCAGAGCTGCGGCGCACACACCTGTCCCAGCGACGGGAGCAGGTAATGGATGTTAATTAGTGCGTTTATAGGCTGAGGATGATTATTAGCCACCTGGTTAAGGCTTCCGTCTGCATTAATGTCCTGCAGAAAGAGACCCAGCGGCGGAGTAATTACTGAGAGGGACGTCCAACATCCAGCAGCAGCAGCATCTCCCTCAGTTTCTTCATACTGGATTTCCACCAAAGCAGCGTCCCATCATCCTCTCTGGCAGCAATAAAACAATAAAAACTGGACTCTGTTGCACCGCGGTGAAAGAGAGACGACAGAAGTCATGTTTTCACGTCTGTGGTCTCCGGTTTTATTGGATGATTAGGACCTACAGTCTGAGCGGGATCCATCTGGACTTGAGACCAAGGTTACTAGCGTTAACGAAAATGAACAAAATAACGAAAACTAGAACTGAAAAAATATTTTCGTTAACTGAAATAAAATAAAAACGAGTTTTTGAAAAAACAGTAACTAACTGAAACTGTATTATGTGTTTATAAAACGACCTAAAATTAACATTTGAAATCTATTAGCTTCGCTCCGCCGTACGACAACAACCGCAAAAAAAAACTAAAATGATCAGCAGTGATGGCTGCTGCTAAAGTTGTGAGAAAGCGTCTCAGTCCTATTTGGGATTTCTTTGACTACGACTGTGTTAACGATAAAAATAAGAGCCTTGTTGTAGAAGCAGGTGATACAATGTGTGGAATACTAACCAAGACTAGCTGGATAAGCTAGCCTAAGCTAGCCCCCTGGAAAGAGAAGCTAACCAAGACTACCTGAATAAGCTAGCCTAAGCTAGCCCCCTGGAAAGAAAAGCTAACCAAGACTACCTGGATAAGCTAGCCTAAGCTAGCCCCCTGGAAAGAGAAGCTAACCAAGACTACCTGAATAAGCTAGCCTAAGCTAGCCCCCTGGAAAGAGAAGCTAACCGAGACTACCTGGATAAGCTAGCCTAAGCTAGCCCCCTGGAAAGAGAAGCTAACCAAGACTACCTGGATAAGCTAGCCCCCTGGAAAGAGAAGCTAACCAAGACTACCTGGATAAGCTTGCCTAAGCTAGCCCCCTGGAAAGAGAAGCTAACCAAGACTACCTGGATAAGCTACCCCCCTGGAAAGAGAAGCTAACCAAGACTACCTGAATAAGCTAGCCTAAGCTAGCCCCCTGGAAAGAAAAGCTAACCAAGACTACCTGGATAGGATAGCCTAAGCTAGCCTCCTGGAAAGAGAAGCTAACCAGGACTACCTGGATAAGCTAGCCTAAACTAGCCCCCTGGAAAGAGAAGCTAACCAAGACTACCTGGATAAGCTAGCCTAAGCTAGCCCCCTGGAAAGAGAAGCTAACCAAGACTAGCTGGATATGCTAGCCTAAGCTAGCCCCCTGGAAAGAGAAGCTAACCAAGACTACCTGGATAAGCTAGCCTAAGCTAGCCCCCTGGAAAGAGAAGCTACAGCTGCAGGCCAGTCAGCGTTGGGAAGGAACGGGAGAAAACAGCAACTATAATGGACTGTTTCCATGGAGACCAGATAGCTGCTGGTCAGTAAATACGCAGGAACACCACAAGAGGGAAGACGCATTGATAAATATGTTTATTGAGACCAGAATGTAAACACGACTATGTGATTCGATAGCCTTCAAAAAGTTCAGTGCTTGACTCAAACCAAAATTACAACCCTAATTTACAAAATAAAACTAACACTGAAAGTAATAAAAACTAAACTAAAACTAAGTATTTTAAAACAAAAACGAATAAAAACTAGCAGGTCTAGGTCTGCTGCTGAAAACAGTGGACCCAGATGGGGGGGGGTTGAGGTGTAGGAACGCAGAGACAAAATGGCTGAAAGGGTCTTTAACGGTCGCTGAGACCAGGCGGGGCGGCCGTTCGGACCGGTCACCGGTTCCAGAGAACGACGCGCAGCAGCCGGAGGAGGAAAAACCGCATCTCTCTGGTTTTGTTTTTTTTCTCCCAGCAAACCGACTAACCTCATTACATCCTCATTAAATCAATAGAGCGTCTGTATCTGACATCAATTTTCCCTAAATGACACTAAAGCTCTGTGTATGTTTTAAATCAGATTAACCTCGGGGGCCAGCGCGTCGCAGCCACCTTGTGCTGCTGCTGGATTCAAATCAAATCAGCGGACTTAACTCGGTTTGCTGCCGGTTTTCTTCCTGACATCTGCTCGGAGAAAACTTTATTTAAAAAAACAAGGATACAAACAAACAAAAAAACAGAATCTGCTTGGGTTTCTAATCAGGAACAAGACGCTGACAAGTTCAAATATCTCCTCGTTATGGGTCGAAGCGTCGGAGTCGGAGGAAGATGCTGGGGGGGTGGGGGTGGGGGGGGGTGGGGGGCTCCATTATTGCAACAACACGGCCTGTGTCCTCTCCCTGAACATGGGCTGACATTTCTGGAATTCCTGCACGCAGTCGCTGCAGAGCAGGAATCCGCTGCAGCTCTTCACTTTCATTTTTAACCCCCCCCCCTCCCCCCACCCCCACCCCCCCCCCCCCCCCCCCCCCCCCACACCCCGGCTGGGTCTCCATGTCAGCTGAGGCGTCTGCACGGTACGTTTCTGCATCTGTAAATCAGCCCAGCAGAATTTTTTTTAAAAATTGTGTTGGAATTTACCTACTGACGTCAATAAAAAGGTTTTAAAAAGGTTGGATGGCGTCTGTAGGGCGGATAAAAACAGCTGTAAGTCATTACGTATGTAACTGGAAGAAAATAAAAATAACTTGAACTTGTGCGGCGCCAAGCTGTGAGGAGGCGGAGCCAGCAGCGCTGAGACGTCGGTTGGAGGGACAAATCAGGTGCTGGGGAGGCGGGGCTCCGCGCTGAGATGTCGGTTGGAGGGGCAAATCAGGTGCTGGGGAGGCGGGGCTCGGCGCTGAGACGTCGGTTGGAGGGACAAATCAGGTGCTGGGGAGGCGGGGCTCCATGCGGAAACGTCGGTTGGAGGGGCAAATCAGGTGCCGGGGAGGCGGGGCTCGGCGCTGAGAAGTCAGTTTGAGGGACAAATCAGGTGCTGGGGAGGCGGGGCTCCGCGCTGAGAATCGTCGGAGGAGGGCTGGAGGAATGGGTGGTGCTGGGGGGCGGGGATCCGGCTGGGCAATCCTGAGGTGGGGACTGGAGGTGCGGGGGGCTCGGGCGGCTGGAGGTCGGTTTGGAGGGACAAATCAGGTGCTGGGGAGGCGGGGCTCCATGCAAAATGTCGGTTGGAGGGCAAATCAGGGGGTGCGGGGCTCCGGCAAATGTGCTGGGAGTTTAGGGGCAAATCAGGTGCTGGGGAGGCGGGCTCGCTGCTGAGACGTCGGGGAGGGACAAATCAGGTGCTGGGGAGGCGGGGCTCCGCGCTGAGACGTCGGTTAGAGGGACAAATCAGGTGCTGGGGAGGCGGGGCTCCGTCAATGACGAGATGTTCAAGGTGGGGAAAAGTTTTCTGAACTTGCTTCACATCTGGATGCAGTTCTTCCCACAGGTCAGTGAACATCTGTCCATCCTGACCTCAGATGCTCTCAGAAGGTTTCCGTCTCTGATCCGTTGACCGTTAACCTGATCGGTCGCAGACGATCCTCCAGGTGCTTCTTTTTAGTGACGCTTGCTTTTCCATCACATTCACAGCTTTAACAGAGAGTCCCGTCTTCATCAGTTAGGGATGCAGCTGATGTTATGGTTCTGTCCAGATGTGCAGAGGTTCGGGACAGATGCACCTCCGTCCGTGAGTCCGTCCTCCAGCACTCCAGCGTCTCTCCACGGTTCAGCGTTAACTCTGGCTCCAGGTTTTAATTTGGTCTCATGATGAAAAATGTGTTCCAGTTAAATTTCTGTCATCTGATGTTTGTTAGTTTCACTCAACAGGTTGGAACAGCTGCAGCTGAGCTGCCGTCCAATCAGAGTTTTACACGCCACTCATTGAATCCAGAGGTGGTTTACTGACGTACTGTATGTGCAGATCTACTCACAGATCTATAGAGATCTAGTAATGTTTGTTTGAAACAGTTCAGCTCAAGAATACTTTATTGATCCTCAAAGGGAAAACTGAGTTGTCACAGTAACTGTGATGATGTGAGTCTCTTCAAGAGGTTGATTATAGAAGGTTGCAGCTGCTGTCGTAGTCTGAGCTGCAGCAGATCTAAAGGTCCTCTGACTGAAGATATGGAGTTTATACGCGTCTGTTCAGAGTTTTATACGCGTCTGTTCAGAGTTTATACGCGTGTGTTCAGAGTTTATACGCGTGTGTTCAGAGTTTATACGCGTGTGTTCAGAGTTTATATGTGTGTGTTCAGAGTTTATACGCGTGTGTTCAGAGTTTATACGCGTGTGTTCAGAGTTTATATGTGTGTGTTCAGAGTTTATACACGTCTGTTCAGAGTTTATACGTGTGTGTTCAGAGTTTATACGCGTGTGTTCAGAGTTTATACGCGTGTGTTCAGAGTTTATATGTGTGTGTTCAGAGTTTATACGCGTCTGTTCAGAGTTTATACGTGTGTGTTCAGAGTTTATACGCGTGTGTTCAGAGTTTATACGCGTGTGTTCAGAGTTTATATGTGTGTGTTCAGAGTTTATACGCGTCTGTTCAGAGTTTATATGTGTGTGTTCAGAGTTTATACGCGTCTGTTCAGAGTTTATACGTGTGTGTTCAGAGTTTTAGTTCAGAGTTTATACGTGTGTGTTCAGAGTTTATACGCGTCTGTTCAGAGTTTATACGCGTGTGTTCAGAGTTTATACGTGTGTGTTCAGAGTTTATACGCATCTGTTCACAGTTTATACGCATCTGTTCAGAGTTTATACGCATCTGTTCAGAGTTTATACGCGTGTGTTCAGAGTTTATACGCGTGTGTTCAGAGTTTATACGCGTCTGTCCAGAGTTTATACGTGTGTGTTCAGAGTTTATACGCGTACATGCAGAGTTTATATGTGGGGTTTATATGCGTACTGAAAGACTTAAGTACACGTGTGTTCAGAGTTTATTCGCGTCTGTTCAGAGTTTATACGCATCTGTTCACAGTTTATACGCGTGTTCAGAGTTTATACGCATGTGTTCAAAGGTTATACGCGTCTGTTCAGAGTTTATACGTGTGTGTTCAGAGTTTATATGCGTACATGCAGAGTTTATATGTGGAGTTTATATGTGGAGTTTATACGCGTACTGAAAGACTTAAGTACACGTGTGTTCAGAGTTTATTCGCGTACATAAAGACTTTTAAGTATGCGTGTGTTCAGAGATTATACGCGTACATACAGAGTTTATATGTGGAGTTTATACGCGTATTGAAAGACTTAAGTACACGTGTGTTCAGAGTTTATACGGGTGTGTTCAGAGTTTATACGTGTCCAGAGTTTATACGCGTCTGTTCAGAGTTTATACGCATCTGTTCAGAGTTTATACGCATCTGTTCAGAGTTTATACGTGTGTGTTCAGAGTTTATACGTGTACATGCAGAGTTTATATGTTGAGTTTATACGCGTACTGAAAGACTTAAGTACACGTGTGTTCAGAGTTTATTCACGTCTTTTCAGCGTTTATACGCGTACATACAGAGGTTATATACGTGTTTAGAGTTTATACGCGTCTGTTCAGAGTTTATACGCGTGTGTTCAGAGTTTATACGCGTACATGCAGAGTTTATATGTGGAGTTTATACGCGTACTGAAAGGCTTAAGTACATGTGTGTTCAGAGTTTATACGCGTGTGTTCAGAGTTTATACGCGTGTGTTCAGAGTTTATATGTGGAGTTTATACGCGTACTGAAAGGCTTAAGTACATGTGTGTTCAGAGTTTATACGCGTACATACAGAGGTTATACGCAGAGTTTATATGCAGATTTTATACGTGTATGTGCAGAGTTTATGCCCGGAGTTTACACGTGTACTTAAAAGTCTTTATGTACACGTGTGTCCAGAGTTTATTCTCGTCTGTTCAGAGTTTATACGTGTCTGTTCAGAGTTTATACGCCCTGCAGGACAGAGGAAGCAGCTGCAGGTCCTCGTTGCAGTTTGCTGTAATGGATCTGCTGGTGGCGTTTCCAGAGGGTTGCCTGAAACCGGCGCTGCCGTGTCTGCTTTCACGCCAGCCCGCCCACAGATGATGTAATGGGTCAAGTTACCACCCAGGTCAGATGAGCAGTGGTCTTCTCATTCATCACTGTCGGTCACTGCCTCCTCCTCCTGCTCAATCTTCTTAATTTGGTCCCTTTCTCCTGCGGCACGGAAAATTAATTCTGGTCCGGTCTTAATTTTTCAAACCAGCGCCTACAACTTGTGAATTTAGATCGAATCGTTCATCTCCGTCCTGGTGCTGCAGAAGCTCCGCCTCTCGCAGCAGTCGGGTTAAAAGTCCACTGGATGAATTCCTCTGCCAACATGAAATTTATGTTCCCTCTAAGTGAATTTGAGGCGTTTTCTCAGATTAGGGAAACAACGGCAGCCGTTCATCCATCTCATCGACCTGAGACCCCCCCCCCCCCCTCAGCCTCAGTCCTGTTTCCACGCACCAACGCTGAAAAACACTTCTTGTCCATCTGAGCACCATCTTGGCCCGAACAATGCCCAGATTTAAGGACGGGATTTCAGCAGAAGGAATGTCCAGCTTCCAAGAGCAGGAACACACGAGTGGCTCTGTTGTTGCTGGTATTTTTATACTTCCCTTTTTTTTTTTTTGTTTACACTTCATTTTATTCCAAGAAGGAATTCCTCCCGAGGCGTGAGGAGATTATTCTGTTTTCTCTGTGGCTACGGCTCAAATTTACATTTCGACAAACAACGAGACGATTCTCCCGAGTCTTCTCATGACTCAAGTGTAGGAAGTTTAAACTTTCCTTTTTTTATTCCTCTAATGAGCTGATATAACCATCCCAGTCCCAGCTGTGGGAACGACGACGCTCCCAACAGATGGATCACAAACACACGAACGACTGCAGAGTCACGTGGATGAAGCAACATCATCAGTGGAGACATTCAGGAGAAACTCCACAGCTGTGGATGCATGTGGAGATGCAGAGAAGGCGGGAAAAGAGGCAAATAAAGGGAATACGGCGTTTAAAGGCCGATAACACACACACATATACCTAAGATCATTACATCAATACTATGAACAAAATCAAAAATAGTTTTGACTCTTTAAACGAACAGATATTTATTTTTTTCCAACGAAAAATTATTGTCAAGCCTCTCAAACATTTTTTCGTAAAGCTATCAAACAAACCTATTTGATATCTCACATTAACTTAAATAAGGTTCATTACTGACTGATATAAAAAATAAAGGCTCCTTGAACTGATGGAAATACATGCATCAGAATTACTAACTGAAAAAGATTAACATTTAAAGGATTTAGACTTGTGGTTCCATTTAAATTAATACCTTTAATTAAAGTAAATGAGGTTCAGTAATTTTTGTTTTTTTTATCTCATGGAAGCTTTAGATGAGAGGAATGAGGGAGAGGAGAGACTGCTACTGGATTGTGCACGTTAGCATTAGCTCGCGCTAGCGTGATTTCAAAACTCCATGGAAGTGATTGTTATGTTGTAGGTGGCTGATCAGGTTTTACGTATTAAAGCTTGTGCTTCCCTCCTCGTAGAATTCACTCGGAGGATTCGTCACAAATAACCACCAAACTATCTTCTTCTGAAACTTTAACGAAGTTCCACGCCGCCATGTTTGTTGTGATCAGCGCTGTGCTGCAGGCTGCATTCAAGGTGTAATGTAAATTCCCACGTTCCCTCGTTTGCTAGTCGTTCTTTCAGCATTTTCTATTTTTTTTTTTTTTTATGTGTAACATGTGGGAAAATACTGCGAATATCAATTAAAGTCAGCAACTACTAAAATTATGACCGAGTTAACGAGTTGTTTTCTGGCATGAGGGGGTATTCTTGATTTTCCTGATTGAGTAATCGTTTTTCTGATTATGCCGACGTCACTTGAACATAACATTCACTGCTGGTCATTCAAGGCTCAGAGGGAGCGAGACACTGCTGTGTTGACAGAAATATAAATGTTATCGGGGCTATTCGTCGTGATATCGGAGTTATCGGTATGACATCATAATTTCCTGTTATCGGCCCGATAGTTATCGTGCACCGCTACCAGAACTCAGCCTCAGGTCCACCAGATTTGACCCAAACCTGGACTGTTTGGGACACAAACGAGCCATAAACTGCGAGAAGTCCAGCTCCTGACATGTGGGCCTCGTCCGACCAGTGTAGCGCTGGAGCTGAGCTGAACGGGTCGACAGCAGTTCGGACCGGGACCGCAGGCAGGGCACCTGCTATCTGGGAGGCGTGTGCAGGACCCCCGTGACCTCTGACCTCTCAGACGGAGCTGCATCGAGCAGCGTCATAAATCACCTGCTGATACCAACAAGGACGAGGGGTCGTTGTGGTGGAAACCTTTAAAGACAGGCAGCTACATTCACTAAGGACCCCCCCCATCCTGGACACAGACCGTCTCCAGGACCCCCCCCCCCATCCTGGACACAGACCGTCTCCAGGACCCCCCCCATCCTGGACTCAGACCGTCTCCAGGACCCCCCCCCATCCTGGACTCAGACCGTCTCCAGGACCCCCCCCATCGGAGGCACCTGGGATGGACCCTTCATCCTGTAGCCACATCACCATCATGGTGGCCCTCGAAGGGCCAGATTGACAGCATGAATGTAACAAAATGCAATGAAAATCAAAATAAATTAAACTACACCTTATTATAATGTTAAATAACAGTTTCTGTATTTATTATGTATTCAAGTTTCAAATATTTAAGTCACTATTACATTGAACTAAGAGTAAGAGTTTCCATTACCTTGGTTTCAGAAGCGGAAGCGGTTCTTTGTTTTTCTTGCAGGCTAAATTTAGCGTACTTAGCTCCGTGTTTGCTGTCAAAATGCCGACGTAGATTAAACTCTTTTACGACTGAAACTGCCTCATAACACAAAAGACAAACTGTTGTGTGTCAATTTTATCTTTTCTTGGACATGTTGGGGTTCGTTTGTAAAGGTTTTTAAGTCCATCAGTTCTGTAAAATCGTCTTGCTCATCGCTACCGTTATCGTTGTGGGTAACGAAATGCATGATGGGAGATGGAGTTTATTGTCAATATGCGCTTTAAAGCAGTGTAAGCTTATTTTAAGTCTTAAAATATTGGTTTAAATTTTAAGCCAATAATGCCCAAGGCCCTAGAGGGCCACATAAAATGACGTGGCGGGCCACATTGGGCCCGCGGGCCTCGTGTTTGACACGTGTGCTGTAGAGAGTCACTTCATTAACGCAGAAAAGCATCTGTAGACTCCCCTTCAGCATCCATGTTCTCCAAGGATGTCCATCCATTTTCAACCAAGACAACCTAGACCGATACGATGCACACGTTACGCAAATGTGGCCAAGGACGAAGAGGGTTCAGGTGCTGGACTGGTTTTTTCCTGCAGTCCTGAACTGTCCTCACCGGAGGACGAGGACAACCTTAAGACGCGTCTGCAGGGAGGACGGGCAAAATGACACCTGAAAGTCTTCGTCATTTGGCTTCCTTAATGCCAGAACTTCTTCCCAGCTGTTGTGAACAAGCTGCGCATCAAATGTAAAAACAAGAGGCCGAGTATCTGACGAGCGCCATAACGAGCAGAGTAACGAGCATTGATTTGATTTGACAAAAATCTGCTTTTATCGTCCGGTCATTCATGAAGTAATCCCGTAGGTCTGAATCTCTTTTTGAATCACTAGTAAGTGAAGGATTGGTTTTGGAACGATCTCGGCGAGTAGAAAGGCCTCAGTGTAACTAAGGGCGTTCCTCAGGGATCGGTCCTGGGACCACTTCTGTTCATAGAAAACTGAAAAGCACCTCAGGCCAGTTTTCATTTTTATGTCGATGATGCTGTGACGTACTGTCCTGCCTCTACACCTGCAGAGGCCTTTTATCAGGTAGAACAAGATGATTTTCAGGATGTTCAAAGATCCTTTTACAAACTGAAACCTTAAATGGCAACAAAACATATTTCCGAGAGCAAAATCAACGTCCGTGAATCTTCCATCCATCACCTCTGCAGGGATCTGAGACCGAGTTAGTTTCACAGTACAGATACTTTAAATGACGCTGGATCCAGGAGCTCTGAAGTTCATCTCACCTTTGGTCTTCATCTGCTCTGGTCAGACGGTCTCTGTCCTCCAGTAGACTCAGAGACGGTCTCTGTCCTCCCGTAGACTCACGGTCTCTGTCCTCCCGTAGACTCAGAGACGGTCTCTGTCCTCCCGTAGACTCAGAAGACGTCTCCCGTAGACTCAGACGGTCTCCTCCCGTAGACTCAGAGACGGTCTCTGTCCTCCAGTAGACTCAGACACGGTCTCTGTCCTCCCGTAGTCTCAGACACGGTCTCTGTCCTCCAGTAGACTCAGACACGGTCTCTGTCCTCCCGTAGACTCAGACGCGGTCTCTGTCCTCCCGTAGTCTCAGACACGGTCTCTGTCCTCCAGTAGACTCAGAGACGGTCTCTGTCCTCCCGTAGACTCAGACGCGGTCTCTGTCCTCCCGTAGACTCAGACGTCTCTGGTCCTCCCTAGACACAGAGACGGTCTCTAGACATCTCTCACACTGAGACGTCTCTGTCTCCCGTAGACTCAGACACGTCTCTGTCCTCCCGTAGACTCAGACGGTCTCTGTCCTCCCGTAGACTCAGACACGGTCTCTGTCCTCCCGTAGACACAGAGACGGTCTCTGTCCTCCCGTAGACTCAGAGACGGTCTCTGTCCTCCCGTAGACTCAGACGGTCTCTGTCCTCGTAGACTCTCCTCCGTCTCTGTCCCTCCCGTCTCAGACACGGTCTCTGTCCTCCCGTAGACTCAGAACGGTCTCTGTCCTCCTAGACTCTCAGACACGGTCTCTGTCCTCCCTAGACTCAGATCCTCCGTAGACTCAGACGGTCTCTGTCCTCCCGTAGACTCAGACGGTCTCTGTCCTCCTCTGTCCTCAGACTCAGACACGGTCTCTGTCCTCCCGTAGACGGTCTCTGTCCTCCGTAGACACAGAGACGGTCTCTGTCCTCCCGTAGACTCAGACACGGTCTCTGTCCTCCCGTAGACTCAGACGCGGTCTCTGTCCTCCCGTAGACTCAGACACGGTCTCTGTCCTCCCGTAGACACAGAGACGGTCTCTGCCTCCCGTAGACTCAGAGACGGTCTCTGTCCTCCCGTAGACACAGAGACGGTCTCTGTCCTCCAGTAGACTCACACACAGTCTCTGTCCTCCCGTAGACTCAGACACTGTCTCTGTCCTCCCGTAGACTCAGACACGGTCTCTGTCCTCCCGTAGACTCAGACACTGTCTCTGTCCTCCCGTAGACTCAGACGTGGTCTCTGTCCTCCCGTAGACTCAGAGACGGTCTCTGTCCTCCCGTAGACTCAGATGCCATCATATTTTAATTCACAGACCTGTTCGCCCGTCCTACCTGCAGACTGGCACCCCCAGACCCTCCAGAACCTTTAAAACCACTAGTCCCTCCTGAACCTCCAGAACCTTTAGACCCACTAGTCCCTCCAGAACCTCCAGAACCTTTAACCCTCTAGTCCCTCCTGAACCTCCAGAACCTTTAGACCCACTAGTCCCTCCTGAACCTCCAGGACCTTTAGACCCACTAGTCCCTCCTGAACCTCCTGAACCTCCAGAACCTTTAGACCCACTAGTCCCTCCTGAACCTCCAGAACCTTTAGACCCACTAGTCCCTCCAGAACCTCCAGAACCTGGTCTCAATACAGGAATGTTTTAAATATTCCAGGTGCTTCCACATCTGGCTGCAGATGTTGTCTGACCATCGTGTTTCTAATGACTCCTGAAACTCTGGAGGTCTGAAATAAATTATTTTAAACCTGAATGTCAGAACTTTAATGATCTTGTTGCATTCTCTGAATATTTATTTGCTCTCAGCTGCTGCTCGTCTTCATCAGGACACTTTTGAAAAAGACTTGAAGTCTCCAGTTTTTTTTTCTTCCCGGTTAAATAAAAGGTTCATGAGAAAAGAATAAACTTCCGTTTGAGTAGAGGCTGAAACACGAGCGCACCTCCTCCCGACAGACGACGACCCACTGCACCGCAGAAACGGAGGCGTCCTCCCTGTAATCCTCGTTAAGTCTATTAGCGATCCCGCCAATCGCAGCAACTCGGACACGTGAGCGGCGCATGAGATCCAGAGTCCAAATTTGCATGAGTGAAATTGTCTGTCAGTCATGAGTGCGTAGACGCTCTCAGCAGCTGAGACGGAGCTGTTGCTAACCGCTAACCCCCTAACCCTTAACTACCTAACCCCTAACCCCCAACCCTTAACCCCTAACTACCTAACCCCTAACCCTTAACCCTTAATCCCCTAACCCCGACCCCAAAATCCCTAACCACTAACCCCTAACCCCCCTAACCCTAACCCCCCTAACCCCCTAACCCCAAAACCCTAACCCACTAACCCCTAACCCCTAACCCCCTACCCTTAACCCCTAACCCCAAACCCCTAAAACCCCCCTAACCCCTAACCCTAACCCTAACCCTAACCCTAACCCCTAACCCCCTAACCCCCTAACCCCCCCTAACCCTGACCTAAAATCCCTAACCACTAACCACTAACCCCTAATCCCTAACCCTAACCCCTAACCCCCAACCCTTAACCCCTAACCCCAACCCCAAAAACCCTAATCCCTAACCCTAACCCCTAACCCCTTAACCCCGACCCCAAACCCCTAACCACTAACCACCCCTAACCCCTAACCCCCTAACCCTAAAACCCCCTAACCCCGACCCCAAAATCCCTAACCACTAACCCCTAACCCCCTAACCCCCCCTAACCCCTAACCCCCTAACCCTGACCCCAAAATCCCTAACCACTAACCCCTAATCCCTAACCCTAACCCCTAACCCCCTAACCCTTAAACCCCTAACCCCTACCCTAACCCCAACCCCCTAACCCCTGCCCCAACCCCCCTAACCCCGACCCCAACTCCCTAACCCCTAACCCCTACCCCAACTCCCTAACCCGCTAAAAACCCCCTAACCCGCTTCAGACCGCTGCTCCAGTGGCTGCGTTCGCCTCCAGAGTTCGATTCCTGCACATCTGTCAGGTCAAAGGTCGGAGCTGGCACCTCTGAAAATATCCATTTGTCTTTGATTTACAGTCTCCTGGTGGATCTCTGCAGCTGTTCCGACCTGTGAAATCTTATGATTTAAAAAGACAAAAAAAACTAGTGAAAGTGGACATAAAATCTTATTTTGACTTCATCATGATCTCATTTAGTGGGAAACATGTCGCTAATTTCTAAATCGAACGTTTCAGCAGCTTCTGCCTCCTTAACGTCTTAGATGAACTGGATGTCGGCGTGACGTAGCAACCAACCGTTTTTCCCTCCTCGTTGTCGCGGTTCCTCACCTTGATAACGTTCATACCTGGATCAGACTCGAGATCATTCATGGAAATCAGGACTTGCACCTTCAACTTGGTTTGGAGACGTTTCTTTCTGGACCTGCAGCAGGAGTTGCTCTCGTCTGTGAGGCAACCATCAACCCTCACAAAAGTCTCCAGATGTTCAGCCACTCAAGAACCAGTCTGGATGCTCCTGGACAGATGCATGGAGTCCAAAACTGGTCCAGAACTGGTCCAGAACTGGTCCAGATGCCTCAACTGCAGCTGCCCTGATCTGACTGTCCAGCTTGAGGTCTGAGTCCGTTTTAAGGGTCGTGATGGTCTGGGTCAGAACTGGGCCATGACTGGGCCATGACTGGGTCATATCTGAGCTGTGACTGGGTCATATCTGGGCCATAACTGGGCCATGACTGGGACTGGGCCATGACTGGGGACCATGACTGGGCCATGACTGGGTCCTGACTGGGTCTCATGACTGGGCCATGACTGGGTCATATCTGGGTCATGACTGGGCCATGACCGGATCATTTCTGAGCCATGACTGGGCCATGACTGGGTCATATCTGGACCATGACTGGGCCATGACCGGGTCATATCTGGGCCATGACTGGGCCGTGACTGGGTCCTCACTGGGCCATGACTGGGCCATGACCGGGTCATATCTGGGCCATGACTGGGTCCATATGACTGGGACTCATGACTGGGCCATGACCGGGTCATTTCTGGGCCATGACTGGGTCCTGACTGGGTCTCACTGGGCCATGACTGGGTCATATCTGGGTCCATGACTGGGCCATGACCGGGTCATTTCTGGGCCATGACTGGGCCATGACTGGGTCATATCTGGACCATGACCGGGTCCTGACTGGGTCATGACCGGGTCATATCTGGGCCATGACTGGGTCATAACTGGGTCATGACTGGACCATGACTGGGTCAAATCTGGACCATGACTGGGTCCTGACTGGGCCATGACTGGGTCATATCTGGGCCATGACCGGGTCATGACTGGGCCGTGACCGGATCATTTCTGGACCATGACTGGGTCATATTTGGGACCATGACTGGGTCATATCTGGGCCATGACTGGACCATGACCGGGCCCTGACTGGGCCAGGTAACCTCCAGTGGTGCCAACAAAAACCATCACGGCTGGTGGTTCTGAGCGGTGGCTCCACGATCAATGAGAGTCATTACGTTTATCGGCACATCGAGTCAAAGAGAAATCAGGTTTCATACAAGTCATTTTATTCTTCAACTTGTGTACAAAAGCAATATTTAATTTCTGTTTTTACAATGAAATTTAGAACAAAATGATGAAATGTTGAAAACGGCATCAACTGACCAAGTTCCCTTTATTGTTTTTTCTTCAGACCTCTTAAAGCTTTGAAACTGAGCAGCTGGAATGCAGATCCGGACCCTCCAGGCGGTCCAGGTCCGGGTCCAGGTCCAGGTCCGGGTCCGGGTCCGGGTCCGGGTCCAGGTCCAGGTCCGGGTCCGGGTCCAGGTCCGGGTCCGGGTCCAGGTCCAGGTCCAGGTCCAGGTCCAGGTCCAGGTCCAGGTCCAGGTCCAGGTCCAGGTCCGGGTCTGGGCTCCACAGTCTCACCAGTCAGGGAAACATCTCTCCAAAATCCACCAGGATCAGATCATCGGAGATCACGGAGGTTTCAAACGAACGGAGTTGATCACGTAACTGGAACCGAGGATGCTGGGAGTCCGGATCAGCATTGTTCCCTGACAGGTGGGGGGGCTTCATGGAGTCAAACCTGGAGCTTCGAGAAGAGCGTCCAGAGCTGGACCGGCTCGATCCTGCAGACGTCAACATGTCCGGTAGCTCTTCACATCAGTTTCTTTGGGATGCAACATATTAGTGAAGCTGCAGGCGGACGGTCTTCCAGAAGAAAAAACATCAAACAAACAAACAACAACAACAACAACCAAAGAAGGTTCCGGTCCGTTCTGAGGGTTTTTCCCTGAAGTCACATCAGCTTCCAGACATCAAGTTCTGAGTCAAACATGACGGTCTGGATGAGATGATGAGATCAACCTGTGAGTGAATGCTGGGTAGACAAAGTGTAACATGTTGGCAGTTAACCATAAACGTAGACGAACGGCGGGAAAAACGACGCACGAGCAGGTTTACGACACCGAGGCAACGATTCTGGAGCTGCAAGCTGGAAATTAAACGTATAAAAGCCGCAGAAGAGCTCAAAGCTTCATCGACCCAGTGGGAGGGGTTTATGTTGATGAACTGGAACATCTAAGACTAAATAATCACAGATTTGAAGACTTTTCTTCATGTTGACGGCCACCAGGGTGCAGAGATGCACCTAAAACCCTGATGTGACCCTAACAACCGACACATGAGCCTCAACATGATCAAAAAAAAAAAAATAATCGACCTGGTTCAGGTGTGTTTAGGAGCCAAGAAGCCTCTTCAACTTTCAAATGATCAGTTAAAGGTAGGGTAAGTGATTTCTCAGTGACATCACATTCGCTGATATTTGAAGCAAATGTCTTCCTCTAGTTCTGCCTGAGAGAAAACACCCCGTCATGAACCTTCCGGACCTTCTGCACCGCAGACATGAAGGGATGAACCCTCACCTGCTGTATTCGGCTGGAGCAACTTCATGCTTTATTGCTTACTTCTTTTTTTTTAATAGCTCACAAGACAAGATGGGCAGCAGGTGAGGAAATGCTCACCTGGATTAGAGACTGTGAAGAATCACCTATCCTACCTTTAATTCAGCCCTACCACCACCACTAGAGTTCAAGGTGAGCACAGGTGAGCTCTCATCTCAGCTGCCGACACCTTCAGCTAATTGAGTTTATCTAACCCTAACCCTAACCCTAACCCTAGAACTTATAACCCTTAACCCTAACCACTAACCCTTAACCCTAACCCTTAACCCCTAAACCCTAACCCTAACCCCCTAACCCTAACCTAACCCTAACCCTAACCCTAACCCCTAACCCCGAACCCTAACCCCTAACCCTAACTTATAACCCTTAACCCTAACCACTAACCCTTAACCCCTAACCCCTAACCCCAAACCCCTAACCCTAACCCCCTTAACCTAAAAACCCTAACCCTAACCCGAACCCGAACCCTAACCCCTAACCCGAAAACCCCTAACCCTAACTTATAACCCTTAACCCTAACCACTAACCCTAACCCCTAAACCCGAAACCCCTAACCCTAAACGAACCCTAACCCTAACCCTAACCCTAACCCCTAACCCTAAACCCCTAACCCTAACGTATAACCCTTAACCCTAACCACTAACCCCTAACCCTAACTTATAACCCTTAACCCTAACCACTAACCACTAACCCTTAACCCCTAACCCCTAACCCTAAACCCCTAACCCTTAACCCCTAATACTAACTTATAACCCTTAACCCTAACCACTAATCCTTAACCCCTAACCCTAAACCCCTAACCCTTAACCCCTAACCCTAACTTATAACCCTAAACCCCTAACCCCTTAACCCCTAACCCTAACTTATAACCCTTAACCCTAACCACTAACCCTTAACCCTAACCACTAACCCTTAACCCTTAACCCCTAACCCTCATCTCAGCTGCCGACACCTTCAGCTAATTGAGTTTATCTTCATCTCACTCTTTGCTCCAAAACTGCATCAAAAACCAGTTTAGTCCGGCTCTGGCCGGATGCAGGACCGGATCAGGATTTAAGACATTTCTACTGGAAGACGTGTTTTCCTGGCATGTTGTTTTCAGCGGGCTCCTGAGTTTATTTTCCCATTTTTGAATAGTTTTTTTTTTTTCCCATCCTCGGATGATGAGTCTCCAGTGGGGGCCTCGGGTGGGCGGGGCCTCTCAGGTGGGCGGGGGCCCGTTGACGTATCTCAGTGCGAGCTGGGAGTTGCGCGGCATCCTGTTGCTGCGGTTGCACGGCGGCTCCGTGACGACCCAGACCAGGCCGCCCAGCAGGGCCAGAGCTGCAGCCAGGAGGAGGTGGAGGAGGACCGGGGGAAGCCGGGGGGAGGAGGAGGAGGAGCTGGAGGTCACACGGTGGACACTGGAGGGGAGAGGAGGAGGAGTTAGAGACTCGGATTAACTCACTGGGAAACTGGAACCAATCAGTTGATCCACTCATGTTCACTGGGGCCACATATTCGGCCCCCATGAGACCAGGAGGACCTGGTCTGAACCAGTCCTCCTGGTCTCATGGGGGCCACATATTCGGCCCCCATGAGACCAGGAGGACTGGTTCAGACCAGGAGGACTGGTTCAGACCAGGAGGACTGGTCTGAACCAGTCTGAGGAGCCGCTGGCTGTGATGGTATCAGTTTTAGAAAAGATGCAGTTCTGCTTTCTATGAGCTCAGAGATCGACGTCGTTAGCAAACGTTCGTTCTGTAATCAACAGGGCTGCCTTGTTTTTATTATTCTCTCCATTCTGACTTTCTTCTGTTGTTACAAATGTGTGATCTAGACTATGTCTATGTTTTATATTATTTATGCTGTGTGTTGCGTAATGTTGTATGTAGCTTTTTATTGAGTCCTACAGGGGGACTGCCAATGCAAATTAGCCATCTGGCTATAATTGGGTATATTTACATTTTAAATGTTGATTAATATACAATGTCCCTCTACACTAAAATAAATAAATAAATAAAAAATTAAATGTCGTCACTGAACTGTTCAGCGTTTGACCGGAGCAGCAGCAGCAAGACTTGCCCAATGGTTCCCGATCTGGACCGCGATTCCCAGCTTAGTCCGGGTGGCGCAGAGTAGCGGTTCTCCTACAAGCGCGTTTAAGCCTCGGCCAACAACGGGCGATGTGGAGGGGAGTCAGAGCCACGTGGCACGCTAGCAGCTCTTTCTCTCTCTCTCGAGTCAACGGCGTGCGAAAGGATGGAGGCAGAAGTTGATCCAGTGAAAGTATTCGACTCATCCCTAACCCTAACCTATAACCCTTAACCCTAACCACTAACCCATAACCCCTAACCCTAAACCTGAAACCCTTAACCCCTAACCCTTAACCCCTAACCCTAAACCCGAAACCCTTAACCCCTAACCCTAACCCCTAACCACTAACCCCTAACCCCTAACCCCGAAACCCAACCCTAACCCTAACCTAACCCTAACCCTAACCCAACCCCTAACCCCTAACCCCTAACCCCGAACCCTAACCCTAACCCCTAACCCTAACCCCGAACCCAAACCCGAACCCCTAACCCTAAACCCCTAACCCTTAAACCCCTAACCCTAACCCTAACCCTAAACCCTAAACCCTTAACCACTAACCCTTAACCCCTAACCCCTAACCCCCCCTAAACCCTAACCCCTAACCCCAAACCCTAAACCGAAACCCTAACCCCTAACCCCTAACCCTAACCCTAACCCGAACCCCTAACCCAACCCTTAACCCCTAACCCCTAACCCTAACCCCAAACCCCTAACCCTAACCCAAACCCTAACCCCTAACCCTAACCCCCTAAACCCTAACCCTAACCCTAACCCGAACCCCTAAACCCCAACCCTAACCCTTAACCCCTAACCCTAACCCGAAACCCCGAACCCTTAACCCCTTAACCCCCTAACCCTAACCCCCCCTAACCCCTAACCCCTAACCCCTAACCCCTAACCCTAACCCTTAACCCCCGAACCCTAACCCCTAACCCCTAACCCTGAACCCTAACCCCTAACCCGGAACCCCTAACCCGAACCTAACCCGAACCCGAACCCTAAACCTAACCCCTAACCCTTAACCCTAACCCTAACTAACCAACCCTAACCCCCCTAACCCCGAAACCCGAACCCCTAACCCTAACCCTAACCCTAACCCCTAACCCTAACCCTTAACCCCTAACCCTTAACCCTTAACCCTTAACCCTTAACCCCTAACCCTAAACCCCTAACCCTAACCCATAACCCTTAACCCTAACCACTAACCCCTAACCCTAACCCGAAACCCTTAACCCCTAACCCCTAACCCCTAACCCTCATTTTCCTGCTCAGGGGGTTTCGGCAGTGGTCCGGAGGCAGATGAGAATCTTGAACCATTTGTCTGTGTTTAAGTCTAAAGTTGTGTTTTAAGCTTGTTCTTCTTTTTGCTGCGGTCCTGGTACCTTCGCTCAGTTTTATCTTTCCAGAGCCTTCATTTATAAAAACTGAAGCGCCAGCACAATGAATAAACACTGTTTCCTGCTAATTGAAGGAAGCAGCTTCAACATGAATCACTAAATGGTTCCAACGGGGAGTTTTGGCTCCGCTGAATGAGGATACTCTAATCCTTCCTTTTTGAAGTAAAACAAAGATGCCGCGCCGTTCTGGGAATGTTGACGGCACAAATGTTTTAATCCACAAGTTTCCTTTCATGAACATAAAGAGGACGCTGCTCATCTCTGGCTCCACAAACCTCCTGAAAACTGCAGCTGTTGTCGTTCACTGCTGCGTCTGAACATCTGAGGGGTTATTTTTTTTATTTAAATGTGTTTCCTCACCGCCGTTCAGGGAGGAGACGCTCGGCATCGTCACGACGGGACGTCTCCTCTTCGGCCTGGAGAACAGAGAGAACCACGGTTTCAGACAACAGCTCTGAGCTTCTACCTGGTGGCTCACTTCCTGTTTCCAGCAGACTCCTCTGGCTCACCTGTGGATTCGATCGGCGGCGAGTCACGCGGTCCGAAGAGGCTTTCGTCCCCAGGTCATGTGACGAGGAGGAGGGCGTGGCAGAAAGAGGCTGCTGCAGATGGGTCTTGTTGAGGTGGCGGTGGTGCTGATGGACGTGAAGCTGCAACACAGAAGACAGACAGAGATCAACAGGGACGAAAGACGAAAGACGTCCCCACGACTATTTTAAAGATAACGTGGCGCTAAAGGTCTTCACGGATCCACTTTCATGGACCCAAACCCGAATGGACCCGTGAAAATCCGACCCGAGATCGACCCGACCCGAGCTATTATAAGTCCGGGAGTCCGAACCTGAATGGACCCGCAATATCTGGACCCAGAACCGACCCGAGTCTTTAGTTTCCGACCACGAACCGAACCGAGTTACCTGAATAGAACCGAGACAATCCAGCCCATAGTTGCTCATGTTAAAGTTGTCTAGCGTTGAATAAAACTTGATTTTCTTACGTAAAGTTGTCTTCTTCTACCGGTTCAGTTGCTACATAGGCTACGTGATGTAAACAACAATAAATACACGTCGTTATTTTCTTTGTGGGTACAGATGCTATTGGTAGCAACTGCTAACGCTAATAGCAGTTGCTACATAGGCTACGTGATGTAAACAACAATAAATACACGTCGTTATTTTCTTTGTGGATACAGATGCTATTGGTAGCAACTGCTAACGCTAATAGCAGTTGCTACATAGGCTACGTGATGGAAACAACAATAAATCAACGTCGTTATTTTCTTTGTGGATACAGATGCTATTGGTAGCAACTGCTAACGCTAATAGCAGTTGCTACATAGGCTATGTGATGTAAACAACAATAAATCCACGTCGTTATTTTCTTTGTGGATACAGATGCTATTGGTAGCAACTGCTAACGCTAATAGCAGTTGCTACATAGGCTACGTGATGTAAACAACAATAAATACACGTCGTTATTTTCTTTGTGGATACAGATGCTATTGGTAGCAACTGCTAACGCTAATAGCAGTTGCTACATAGGCTACGTGATGGAAACAACAATAAATCCACGTCGTTATTTTCTTTGTGGATACAGATGCTATTGGTAGCAACTGCTAACGCTAATAGCAGTTGCTACATAGGCTATGTGATGTAAACAACAATAAATCAACGTCGTTATTTTCTTTGTGGATACAGATGCTATTGGTAGCAACTGCTAATGCTAATAGCCTACACCGGTCAGGACGTGTCGTAAATATGTTCTCTCATCCAGCGTTGTCATGTTGGTGATCCATTGTGCTTTACAGCTGCCGGGCAAACCGCTAATAACACGCTAATAACACGCTACGGCAACACAGTTGTTTCATGACAAACACGCCACGTTAATGAATAATTAATTAAACTGCCCCGAGTCCTGACATTAGCTGCCACCGCTAATATCTTTACCTCTCTGGAGTAAACGTGGACCCAGCCTGTCAGAGAGCACCGACCGGACCGAGACTAACTGTACCGATTCAGACCAGAACCCTCCTCCAGCCCCCCCGGGGGGCACGCAGAGGTTTCCCGCCCCAGGAAGGTTGTCTGCCAGTGGCAGCTCAGTCCCAGTCTCAGGTCTCGTCCCATTTGGTTGATCACCTCACGGACAGGTGAGGTTCATCTCTTCAGCTCCATAAACCAACAGCGTTTACGTGGGTGTGAATTTTTAATCCTTCTTAGAGTTGTGAACTTCACTGCTGGACGCTTAATTATCTCACAAATGTCCATTATCAAACCTCCGTCAGTCCTCGTGCTGTTTTTTTTTGCCCAGTCATGCCTTTTATAGGTGTCGTATTACCGTTCGTCAACGTTTATCTGAACTGGTCCTTTCAGTTGGGAGGCGGAGCTTTTCTCTCTGGTTATGACAGTTAAAGTGCAGCCGGACTCGATGCATAAATCAGGGTTTTATGGATTCATTCTGCAGCCTGAGAAGCGATGAGCAGGATGGAGGACGAGGAAAATAGATGGATCCGTCCACCAGGAATGAGAAGAGGAGCAGACAGACGTTCAGAGACCCAGAGGACGAGGACGACTCCTGGTTTTACTGCAGAAAACAAGAGCAGTCTGGTGCTGGGGGAGGAGCTGGGGGAGGAGCTGGGGGAGGAGCTGGGACTCACCTTCACGCTGCCAGGTAAACTCGCCCCATCAGACCTGCTCCTGGGAGTCTAATGTGATTCATTAACAAACATGTGGGAGAACTGAGCTCATCTCTGAGCGACTGAGTGAAGGTCCGTTACTCTGCAGCCGATCAGAACCACAGGTTCCCCCAGAACACAGCGGTGATCTGCAGGTGCATCGGTCCAAACCTCCTGCAGTGGAGAAACCCAGGAGGACACGTGGCTCAACGATGGACGTGATGGACGACCAGGAGGGACCAGACAAGACCCCCGAGCAAATATCATTAACTGAAATTATAAAATTGAATCCTAAAAAAGATAATATCAGTTAAAAAACTCCCACAGAGGCAAGAAAAAACTCCAGTTTAAGAAGAAGAAACCTGGACCAGGACCTGGATCAGATGGAGGGACCTTCCTGATATGGAGGACAGAGAGAATGGAGGACAGAGAGAGGATGGAGGACAGAGAGGATGGAGGACAGAGAGGATGGAGGACAGAGAGAGGATGGAGGACAGAGAGAGGATGGAGGACAGAGAGGATGGAGGACAGAGAGAGGATGGAGGACAGAGAGAGGATGGAGGACAGAGAGGATGGAGGAGGACAGAGAGAGAGAGGATGGAGGACAGAGAGAGGATGGAGGACAGAGAGAGGACGGAGGACAGAGAGGATGGAGGACAGAGAGGTTGGAGGACAGAGAGAGGATGGAGGACAGAGAGAGGATGGAGGACAGAGAGAGGATGGAGGACAGAGAGAGGATGGAGGACAGAGAGAGGATGGAGGACAGAGAGGATGGAGGACAGAGAGGAGAGGATAGAGAGGATGGAGGACAGAGAGAGGATGGAGGACAGAGAGAGGATGGAGGACAGAGAAGATGGAGGACAGAGAGAGAGAGGAGAGGATGGAGGACAGAGAGGAGAGAGAGAGGTGGAGGACAGAGAGAGGAGGAGGACAGAGAGAGGATGAGAGAGAGGATGGAGGACAGAGAGAGGATGGAGGACAGAGAGAGGATGAGAGGAGAGGAGAGGATGGAGATGGAGAGAGAGGATGGAGGACAGAGAGGAGGGAGGACAGAGAGAGGATGGAGGACAGAGAGAGGATGGAGGACACAGAGAGGTTGGAGGACAGAGAGGTTGGAGGACAGAGAGAGGATGGAGGACAGAGAGGAGGAGGGAGGACGAGAGAGAGGAGGATGGAGGACAGAGAGGATGGAGGAGAGAGTTGGAGGACAGAGAGAGGATGGAGGAGAGAGGATGGAGGACAGAGAGGGAGGACAGACAGAGAGAGGATGAGGACAGAGAGAGGAGATGGAGGACAGAGAGGATGGAGGACGAGAGAGATGGAGGACAGAGAGAGGATGGGAGGACAGAGAGAGGATGGAGGACAGAGAGAGGAGAGGACAGAGAGAGGAGGACGAGGAGAGAGAGGAGGGAGGACAGAGAGAGGATGGAGGACGAGGAAGAGAGAGGATGGAGGACAGAGAGAGGATGGAGGACAGAGAGGATGGAGGACAGAGAGAGGAGGACAGAGAGAGGATGGAGGACAGAGAGGATGGAGGACAGAGAGGAGAGACAGAGGAGGATGGAGGAGGAGAGAGGATGGAGGACAGAGAGAGGATGGAGGACAGAGAGAGGATGGAGGACAGAGATGGAGGACAGAGAGGATGGAGGAGGACAGAGAGAGGATGGAGGACAGAGAGGAGGGAGGACAGAGAGAGGATGGAGGACAGAGAGAGGATGGAGGACAGAGAGGATGGAGGACAGAGAGGATGGAGGACAGAGAGAGGATGGAGGAGAGAGAGGAGGGAGGACAGAGAGGATGGAGGACAGAGAGAGGAGGAGAGACAGAGAGGATGGAGGACAGAGAGGATGGAGGACAGAGAGAGGATGGAGGACAGAGAGGATGGAGGACAGAGAGAGGAGGAGGACAGAGAGAGGATGGAGGATAGAGAGAGGATGGAGGACAGAGAGAGGATGGAGGACAGAGAGGATGGAGGACAGAGAGAGGATGGAGGACAGAGAGAGGATGGAGGACAGAGAGAGGATGGAGGACAGAGAGGATGGAGGACAGAGAGGATGGAGGACAGAGAGAGGATGGAGGACAGAGAGAGGATGGAGGACAGAGAGAGGATGGAGGACAGAGAGGATGGAGGATAGAGAGAGGATGGAGGACAGAGAGGATGGAGGACAGAGAGAGGATGGAGGACAGAGAGGATGGAGGACAGAGAGGATGGAGACGGGAGTCCAAAGTCACCTTGGCTGGTTTTTATAGACGGAGCTTGATCGACTTTTCCTACAAGTAAATCAGTTATTCCTTCAAATAAATCAGGATGTCTTCTGTGGTTCCGGCCCACTTTTCTATTTGATACGAGAACCAAATCTGGTTCCTCTGGACTCAGCATGAGGGGGGGGGGGGGGGGGGGGGGGGGGTAACAGACCCAGTTCACCAGAAACAGTTCAGGCCGTTTTTGTTTTGAAATACTTAGTTTTAGTTTAGTTTTTATTAGTTTCAGTGTTAGTTTTAGTTTTATTTTGTAAATTAGGGTTGTAATTTTGGTTTGAGTGAAGCACTGAACTTTTTGAAGGCTATTGAATCACATAGTCGTGTTTACATTCTGGTCTTAATAAACATATTGATCAATGCATCTTCCCTCTTGTGGTGTTCCTGCGTATTTACTGACCAGCAGCTATCTGGTCTCCATGGAAACAGTCCATTATAGTTGCTGTTTTCTCCCGTTCCTTCCCAACGCTGACTGGCCTGCAGCTGTAGCTTCTCTTTCCAGGGGGCTAGCTTAGGCTAGCTTATCCAGCTAGTCTTGGTTAGCCTTCTTTCCCGGGGGCTAGCTTAGGCTAGCTTATCCAGCTAGTCTTGGTT
The DNA here is from genome assembly GCA_018398805.1 of Hirundichthys speculiger. NCBI lineage: Eukaryota > Metazoa > Chordata > Actinopteri > Beloniformes > Exocoetidae > Hirundichthys > Hirundichthys speculiger. The sequence goes on along the minus strand of JAGFBZ010000197.1, from coordinate 220,241 downwards.
AGCCTTCTTTCCAGGGGGCTAGCTTAGGCTATCTTATCCAGCTAGCGTTAGCCTTCTTTCCAGGCTAGCTTAGGGCTTATCCAGCTAGTCTTGGTTAGCCTTCTTTCCAGGGGGCTAGCTTAGGCTAGCTTATCCAGCTAGTCTTGGTTAGCCTTCTTTCCAGGGGGCTAGCTTAGGCTAGCTTATCCAGCTAGTCTTGGTTAGCCTTCTTTCCAGGGGGCTAGCTTAGGCTAGCTTATCCAGCTAGTCTTGGTTAGCCTTCTTTCCCGGGGGCTAGCTTAGGCTAGCTTATCCAGCTAGTCTTGGTTAGCCTTCTTTCCAGGGGGCTAGCTTAGGCTAGCTTATCCAGGTAGACTTGGTTAGCCTTCTTTCCAGAGGGCTAGCTTAGGCTAGCTTATCCAGGTAGACTTGGTTAGCCTTCTTTCCAGAGGGCTAGCTTAGGCTAGCTTATCCAGCTAGTCTTGGTTAGCCTTCTTGTGTGAGCTTTTTAAATGGACTTTCAGATTCGTGGGTTTTTTTTTTTTTTTTCTCCTTCAGAAGTATTCCACACATTGTATCACCTGCTTCTACAACAAGACTCTTATTTTTATCGTTAACACAGTCATAGTCAAAGAAATCCCAAATAGGACTGAGACGCTTTCTCCAACTTTAGCTGCAGCCATCACTGCTGATCACTTTAGTTTTCTTTTTTGTTTCTTTTTTTGGCGGTTGTTGTTGTACGGCGGAGCGAAGTTAATAGATTTCAAACGTTTATGAGGAAAAAAATTACAAATACAAAAGTGAAGAACGTTCTTGACATTATTATAGTTAATTTTAGTTTGTTTTGTTTTATAAAACTTAATACAGTTTCAGTTAGTTATCGTTTTTTAAAAAAACTCTTGATTTTTTTTTATTTCAGTTAACGAAAAATGTTTTTTCAATTCTAGTTTTCATTATTTCGTTCGTTTTCGTTAACGATAATAACCTTGAGAGGTGCGCGTGTTCCCGGTCTGAATCGAGCGTTCAGAGTTCCTCCGTAACAACATTGATTCACTCCACGAGCGCGTTCGTTAGCGTCAGAGAGCAGGTTTGTGCTAGCTAACGAGGTCGTCTGGTCAGGAGGTTTGACAGACGTGCCACAGAGGACGCTCATGTGATAGCATGTGCTGGACGTTAGCGCTGAGCTGCGCACGACAACAATGGATCTGCTGTTGCTCCTCAGGTTTGGTGGCGTCCACGGAGCGCCGTCAACTCATCACTGAGGACAGAAAAACTACCGGGACGCCTCAAAGAAGCTGAAAAGCTTCATGAGAACACTGCAGTGACCGGACAGCAGAAGTGCTGTTATTAATGTTATTAACGTCTTCTACCGGACGTACCGGGTCACATGTTTGAAGGACAAACGTCCACATGTGTTTATTAAAGAGGTATTTCACGTCCATGGGCACGAGTACGAGAGGAGGACATGGACTTAAACATAAACAGCAGTTTAAACCCGTCAAAGTTGGATCTGTTTCAGCAGCAGGATAATCTAGTAGGAACCAAGCCATAAATGATCAATAACCAAGAACCAAACAGGTTCTGGTGCAGCAACAGACAGTCCGAGGCTGAGAGAAGTCATTTAGTCGGCCAGTTTATTTAATTACTTCATCATTTTAACGGTCCGAGACCACCGAGGCCCGATACTGGGGTTGTAAAAAAGAAAATCAATACTCAGATACAAATCAATGGTCAAGCTCTGGTTGGCAGGAATCAAGTCTGCTTCCTTTTAAAACAGAACTTTGGGCTTCTTTTCCTTTTTATTTTTTTTTTGGGGGGGGGGGGGGGGGGGGCACTGGTTGTAAAATAAATGGCTTCCTGATAGAAATATGTGATAAGTGATATCTTTTTTTTTTTTCCAAACACGGCCTTGTTTATCCAAATTAACCCACACCCTCTGCTCAGTCCGCCTCCACAGTCCTCCAGGTGGTCCGGTTCGGTTCGGGCTCCTACCAGCAGCCGAATGAGCAGCTGGAGACATCGTCTCTGGAGGTTAAACTTGTGCGTTATCGTTCATGTCGCTCTGCAGTTCCACCACCGACCACTGGAGGGCAGAGCGGTTCATTCCTGCAGTGCTGTAGCCTCCTTTTGTTTACTTCCTGTATGTAGCTCAAACATGGCAGACAAAGTATACGTAATGTGAGTTGGCATTGATAGATGTTGAGCATTGGTCATTTTTGGAATAAAAATTTTTTTTTACTGATCTACGTCACTTGTTGTCTTCACCAGAAGTGGTCGCGTCTGCAAGAATCCTCCGATGATAATGAACGAAACTTTGTGAAAAATCAAGAAAGTAATTCGTTTCTGGTAATGGTATCGTTATCTGCATAATGACGTTGGGCTTGTTTTGAGACTTTTTGTCTTGCGAGAGTTGGCGACGTCGACTACGACGCTAACAAATGTTCCCATATTTCCATTCTGATGGAAGCCTTCAATCCATCCCCATGTTAGACGTCGTTGAGTCGTTGAGTTAAACTGTCTGAGACCTCATGGAAAGACCAGACAGTCTGCAGATCCAAGACCAGGTCGGAAACCCGTCACGAACCAAATCAAAGTCTGGTCGAAACTTAGTGAAACCAGAGACCAAAACTAGCCTGAATCTAAATCCCAGTTGAGGGTGAAAGTAATCCAAACTAGAACACTCTGAGAGCGCAGACCTCCACCAAGTGCAGCAATTCACCCATATAGCGATTTATAGATTGCAATAAAATCCGCGTCCTGGATCAGGTCCAGATCAGCGTTTGAAATTTAATAGAGGTTCCCATTGTCAATCCCTGAGTGAAATTTCATGAGTTTTGGGCAATAATTAACGGAGATATTGAGAAACAAAATTTTTGGCCCCATTGACTGCAATGTTATCAAAAATTTGAAAGTGATCCAGAATACAGGATTTGTTCCGGATCACAGCCAAAATGAAATCAGTTCTTCCTTTTCATGTTTCTGACAACTCCTGAAAATTTCATCAAAATCCATCCAGAACTTTTTAAATTATCTTGAACACAGACAAACAGATAAACGCCAGCAGGTAACCAGGACCAAACTGGACCTTTAAATGTAAATATCCTCATTTACTCCCCCAAAAAAGTCGTAACTTTTTGACATAAAATTTTGATCTTATGTTGTAAAATTGTGAATTTCCCATATCTGCGACTTTGGCTTAAAAGTCATGAATTTGGCAATATCAAATAAAATTTTGAAAAAAGCTAATTTTTGGTACAAAATCTCAAATTTTGCAAAGCTTTGTTGTGAAAATGACTTTTTTATTATTCAACTGCAACTTTATGATGTAAAATCATGATATTTTGTCTTTAAGAAAATGAATTTTGAAAAAATTGTGTCTGACAAAATTATGATTTTATGACTTAAAATTACATTTTTTTTAGGGCTGGGCAACGATTAAAATTTTTAATCGCGATTAATCGCATTATTTCCCTGATTAATCGCATTGTAGCCGCAAAATCAAATAATGAATTCAAAAGTAGTGTAAAATCCCCTTTTATTTAAATGTTCTGCTGCCATATGAACTAAAGTGTCATAACATTTGTTGTTCAAACACTTTTAACATCAGCACTTGTCAGTAACACATATTTAGTGTAAATCTCATCTTAAAAAAATGTAAAAATAAAATAAAGCTTATTGCCACTGTCAGGGCATTAATGTCATCCTGTTTTTATAAAAAAATTTAAAAAAAAAAAGTCTACCAACAAAATCCTGAGCCACAATCAGAACATTAAAACATTCATTTCTGAGGTAAGAGCAGAAACTTTTAACGGGGAGTTCAACTTGTCAGTTGTTACAAATAACCTTGTTTCTGTTGAATCCTCCGTCTGGGAGAACTTTAAAATGAAAATGCCCATGTTAGAGTTCAGTAACTTTACCAATTCGTGTATCATTCATTCTTTCCATTTTCAATTGTCAATCAAAAATTTAAAAAATTAAAAAGTGACATTTAAATATGTTTTTCGTTTTTTTAATTTTATAAGAAAAAAAAGGAAAAAATGCCTGGGTTTTTTTAATATTTCAATTTTAGACTTGGATCAAAAATACGAAATGAAAAAAATGGTCCACAGGACTGAATTTTATTTATAATCAATGACTGGACTTTCTGTTGTCATTACACATCTGTGCCACTAGATGGAGCCGCACTGCAGTAACCAGCTAGAGAACAGCAGGACAGTGAACACATGGAGCAGATCTGATGGAACATGGAGGAACGACATGAAAGTTTTGTTGCAGTCCAGAATTTTCTTTTTCAGACAGAATTGTTAATATTTCCACCTGAGTTGGTAGCCGAACTGTTAAGTATACAGATTTTTATCATTTTTCATGTCTATTCTAGGTTTTACCTGCCAATTGTCTTCCGGTTCCGGCCAGTAACCGAGCTTTCAAAACAAAAGCATATGAGCGCGTTAACGCGCGATAAAATAATTGTCGGCGTTAATAAATGAATGCGTTAACGCGATAATAACGCGTTAACTTGCCCAGCCCTAATTTTTTTTTTAAATTTGAATTTTACAGTACCACAACTTTGTTGTAAAGTTTTTGCCTTAAAGTCTCAAATACCAACAGTCATCAGATCATCAACATCAGATCCTGACTTTGATGTTAAAAAAGTGTGAAGTCAGTTAACTCCTACCAGCTCCCCCCCGTCGGTCTGCACAGCTTTGGAACAGCTGGCCGTCCCCTCCGGGGGAGGCGGAGCTTTGGACCTGTAGCCACGCCTTCACACGCCCGCCGTCAAAGCTCACGGGCTTGCCGTCTTTTCTCTCGGGAGTCGAGGTCGCCCACTGGTTCCTGCGAAGCAGAGCGTTGTCCCGCTCGACCGCCAGCGGTGACAGGAAACCGGGGTGGGCGTGGTCCGACCACTCCTCTGGACCCTGCAGAGTCAGAGTACATTTTTGATTTTTACAAAGCTGATGTCCTGATTCAGTTTGTTGGACTTCTTAACTCATTTAGGTAATTTTAATGTTTTATTGAACATGAACGTTTTAGAATGTTTTAATGTTGCGTTCCGCCTCACATGACCACTGAATTCATTAATTAAGAGTCAAAATGGCTTCAGAAACACAATGACCACAAAACGGCTTGAAACAGATGCAAGAAACAAACACCGAACCAATTTGGATTAGAATTATCTGCTCCATCCTTCCGTCTATTCATCCATCCATCTTCTGGGACTGATCCAAGACCAGGTCACAGACCAGGTCTGAGCAGAGATCTCCAGACCCTAACCCAGGTCTGCCAGGGACAACCAAGCCTCCCCAAGATAACCAAGGAACTCAACCTCTCTAGTCTTGGGTCTCCTCCACCGCCTCCTCCAGATGGGACTTGTCCCCTGAAGAAGTCTAGACGGCTTCCTAAGCAGATGCCCAGACCACCTGACCTGGCTTTCTTCAATGTTGAGCAGGTAGTGTTCCTACTCTGAGGTCCTCATCCCAAGTTCCATCCATCAGCCCAATAATCTGAGCTCATCTGGGGAGCTCAAGCAGAGGCCCAGACCTTCCTGGCCACCTCCTCAAGCTCTTCCAGAGAATATTGAGGTGTTTCAAACCCAGCTGAGAGATGTAATCTCTCCATTGTGTCCATGGTCAAGGCGGGGGCTTCTTCCTGGAAGGACACCTGAGTAGACATCAAAACCAGGCCTTATGGAAGGACTTGTCTGAGAGCCCCTGGTGGTCTTTGCCCATCTGGTCAGGTGCTATGTGGGACGAGTAACGGCTGAAGGCAACAGCCTTGGTGGTAGGAACTGGCTCCCCAGGTACCTCCGCCGCCATCTTCTGGATGGATTCGTAACCTGGTACTTGCACAGATGCAACTGTGATGATAACAACCCAACTAGACATGATCCGTTGAACCTCCCACCGCCAGAAATGGCAACAACGCTCCCCAGCGGTCGTCTCCGCCTGGAGGACAGAAGAATAACTGCTTGGAACGGGGCTCAAAGTGCACAACCAAAGTCTGAGTCTGAGGAGTTTGATGGGATCGGCGGGAGGACAGTCGAATCCAAAGAGACCCCACGGCACAACCCACAGCACCCGAGGGATCTTTGCTGAAGCTCTGGACAGTGTTGGGCCACATCCAGAGATGTTCTTGGTCCCCCGTCCCAGATGTTCTTGGTCCCCCTTCCAGACGTTCTTGGTCCCTGCCCAGATGTTCTTGGTCCCTGCCCAGACGTTCTTGGTCCCTGCCCAGACGTTCTTGGTCCCCCTTCCAGACGTTCTTGGTCCCCCTTCCAGACGTTCTTGGTCCCGTCCCAGATGTTCTTGGTCCCCGTCCATGTTCTTGGTCCCCGTCCCAGATGTTCTTGGTCCCCGTCCCAGATGTTCTTGGTCCCCGTCCCAGATGTTCTTGGTCCCGTCCCAGATGTTCTTGGTCCCCGTCCCAGATGTTCTTGGTCCCCGTCCCAGATGTTCTTGGTCCCCGTCCCAGATGTTCTTGGTCCCCTTCCAGATGTTCTTGGTCCCCCTTCCTGATGTTCTTGGTCCCCATCCTGATGTTCTTGGTCCCCATCCTGATGTTCTTGGTCCCTGTCCTGATGTTCTTGGTCTCCTTCCAGATGTTCTTGTTCCCCTTCCAGATGTTCTCAGTCCCCGTCCCGATGTTCTTGGTGCCCGTCCCGATGTTCTTGGTCCTCGTCCTGATGTTCTTGGTCCCCCTTCCAGACGTTCTTGGTCCCCCTTCCAGACGTTCTTGGTCTTCATTCCAGACGTTCTTGGTCCCCTTCCAGACGTTCTTGGTCCCCCTTCCTGATGTTCTTGGTCCCCATCCTGATGTTCTTGGTCCCCATCCTGATGTTCTTGGTCCCCGTCCTGATGTTCTTGGTCCCCTTCCAGATGTTCTTGTTCCCCTTCCAGATGTTCTCAGTCCCCGTCCCGATGTTCTTGGTGCCCGTCCCGATGTTCTTGGTCCTCGTCCTGATGTTCTTGGTCCCCATCCAGATGTTCTTGTTCCCCTTCCAGATGTTCTTGGTCCCCCGTCCAGATGTTCTTGGTCCCCGTCCAGATGTTCTTGATTCCCGTCCAGATGTTCTTGGTCCTCGTCCTGATGTTCTTGGTCCCCATCCAGATGTTCTTGTTCCCCTTCCAGATGTTCTTGGTCCTCGTCCCGATGTTCTTGGTCCCCATCCAGATGTTCTTGTTCCCCTTCCAGATGTACAGGGTGGCTGTAGCTCAGTTGGTAGAGCGGGTCGTCCAGTCACTGGAAGGTTGGTGGTTCGATCCTGGCTCCAACTGTCCACGTGCCAAAGTGTCCTTGGGCAAGACTCTGAACTCTAACTTGCCCCCAGTGGGTTGGCAGCACCTTACATGGTAGCAGGCGCCCACTGGTGGATGAATGGGTGAATGACAGGCCAACGTAAAACGCTTTGAGAGCACCTTGGTGCGGATAAAGTGGTATATAAGTGCAGTCCATTTACCGCCAGGAACAACCGCTGTGTTCATCAGGTTGACTTTGCGCAGGTCTGACGACTGACTCCGCCGCGCGCTCGGCTCGAGACGGCGGCGGCGCAGGCGGGTGGGGGGGGCGGGGACGTCATCTGGGCAACATTCAGACATCCACGTCCAAGCAGAGACGAGGTCGGACGGCTCGCAGCTTTAATGGACTACACGGAGGAAAAACACCGGCAGGCCCGCTGGGACGGCGTGCCAACATCACGCCTCTCGATCGTCCAATAAACATGGAGGTCGGCGGGCGGGCGGAGACAGGAACACATCGACTTTGATGTCTTTGTTAGGATCCAGTCAGACTCTATTTCAGTTTCACCTACTTCGATGTTGGTTTGTTTCTTGTTGGGCTGTTGAGTTCACCAGCAGTACGGGGGGGGGGGGGGGGGGGATAAAGAGGGAGAGTCGCAGACAAGGATACTAAAATGATTTAAATATCCGTCCTCGCCTTTTCTCCTGATTCATCCACACTCGTCTTGTTTTTTTTTTTTACATCACCATCTTCACTTATCTTTATTTCTGCTTCGCCCTCCGTTTCTCCACCGCTGCGTCCCGCCGAAAAGAAAAGGAAAAAAAAAAAAAAAGCTAAAAAAGGAAAGCGCGGTACCCGACAGCGAATAAAGCTGCCACAATCTGCAGGCGTCATCAATAAATCAGAGCGAGAGGAGGTGAACTTTAGTAACCAGCTCACAGAGCGTTTCAGCAGAGGTGGTACGCCGGAGCAGACCGAGCCTCTGAGCAAGGCAGCACCAGGCTTTGCTCGGATTTACATCCATCACAGCATGTTTGGAGCTCTTCCTCTGCAGCACGTTACCCTGAACGTCACATTAAAAAAAAAAAAAACACCTTTGAATGACGGCCTCAACGTCTCCATCCCAGCGGGTTAAATGAGCAGCGTTCAGTAAACGTCCCTGAAGGTGCTGCTGACATCACACAGACGTCGGCAACAACCCTGGAAGCCACGGGTGGAAGGAGATCGCACCACAGACGCCCGTGAGTCACGGCTAATCATGTAAGGAGGCACAATAGGCTCTTGCCGATTGTGCTAGCATAATTTTTGGCATAATCTGAGGAACTGAGCATAATTTTTGCCCTTTTTCCAAAAGTAGCACTGCTAGCATAATCCATATATTTTCTTGTCTTAATAGCAAAATTTTAGAATAATTCAAGAAAACGAAGATCTCAGCTACTAAAAAAACGATAGATTACCATTAACAGTTGGTTCCACTCCTATTTTGCGATTCGCTTTTTAGTTGTGTTGAGATACCGCGGGGAATTCGATGAAACGGAACCGGAAGTCTGTGTCTCGGTCCCAGACTCCTTAGTCTTTCTCCCAGTGCTCGTTTCAAAATGGCGGCCGCCACACCAAACGTATAGGCCTAACCACCGGATAAAGTTACACAGGTTTTGAACAACCGGCCCAGAACGTCAGGCCAGGGTTAATAAAATACATTTTCAAACTTGTCTTGTGAGTTGTGAAGTTTGTGCACAGAATAATTTTTTTTTAAAGCAGCATAATTTTGAAAAGTAGCATAATTTGGGCAAAAAACGAGCACTGCCACTAACATAATCGGCAAATGCCTAAGGCACAATGAAGACAGGCAGGTGCAAAAGGGCCTGGAAAGCCAACCAGCTGAAAATCAGTCCAAAAAAATACTGAACCAGTTTAACTTTACTGCTATGAATGGATTTTTTTTTTTTTTTTAAGCACTAGTGGCCTTTATTCATATAGAGATAGAGACAGATGGAAAGGTGGGAGAGAACAGGGAAGACATGGAGTGAAGAGTCATACGGGCCGGGATCGAACCCACGAGGACTGTAGTCTCTGCACCACCAGGCGACTCATTAATGAGTTTTAATGACTGATTTTATTCTATTTATCTCTTTTAAAGATGGTTAACAGAACAAAAACACTTCTGTTGGTACAAATACTCGAGTGGAATGGAGATAAAAATTAATCTTTGACAAGAAAAAAGTGAAAGTTTTTGATTGATTGGAAAATCAAAGATCTGTCTGGCGTTCAACCAATCAGGGAACAGAGCTGTCCGATCCAGGAAGAGCTTCTCTGCTCTTCATCTTTGTTGCTCTGAAGGATACAAAACCCCTCCAGAGATGAAGAAACAGATGGATGAAGATGACCCTTAAAATGGCCTACTGTCAGGTTTAACATCAACATTTAAAAAAAAAAGACTTTGGTCATTCTTTTCACTTTTTTTTTTTTAAGTGAAATCCTACAGTTTTTCTTTTTTTTATTCCAACCTCCAGATTCATCTATGAGGTTTTAACACCGTCGTAACTCACCACGTCTACTTCCTGGCTTGTGATGTCAGCCGTGATGTCAGAGCGAGAGTCCAAAGAGCCGAGGAAGCTCCACCCCTTCGGGTCTTCTCTGTGACACTGACCTGCACAGAAGAGCGCAAAGTTTACGAACATGAACATATGCAGCAGCCGTGCACTGGTCTCACCTTTTTTTAATGTTTTAATTCCTTTATTTTAACTCAATGGCTGCCAGTGAGATAAAGGGAGGGTAAGTGATTTCTGGATGGATCAAGAAACTTTCCCAAGCTCCTCCTTCGAGGTTTGCCACCATCAGAAGTTGTTCCTACCTGCGCTGGCACTGAAATACGAAAAGTCTGCGTCGTCATGGGAGACGGATCGTCCAATATCGACGGAGGGGTCCCACTCTAGCCCCATGTGCTCATGGGAAGGACAGGACAGAGAGGGAGGAGGAGGGGGAGGATGGTGGCGGAACGGCGGTCTGCCTGGAGAGACGTCCCACGAGGGGTTGACGTACTGATTCAAGCCTGGAAGAAACAGTTCAGACAACGACTCTAACTTTCTTCCACTGATCAGCGCCCTCGACCCCCTGAGGTGGCGTCTCACCTTGGAGACCGTCTGAATCTGAGGGGAGCTCCAGGTTATGGACCTCAAACGCTCCCTCCTCATCTAGAAGAGCCTCTGAAGGGCAACCAGAGTCGGTCGCCTGAGAGAGGATCCAGTCGTCCTCAAAGACCTGGAGGGAGAAGACGACCCACGTTCAGGAGAAGAAACACGCCTGAGTCGGCCCGTTCAAGTCCAGTCCTGCAGCTTGGTGGTGTGTCGGAAATAAAGAGAAGAACCAAACTGACGGTACGAGTACCAGCACACGTCCTGCCTTCATACTTTCAAAACATGTGACTGCAAATAAAGTCGTCAGTTGGAGAAACTGCTGGAAGAACGGGTCACTTTCAGGAACCGTTAGAGGAAGGAAACTGTTTTTATAACCGATACCGATAAACACACACATATACCTGAGATCATTACATCAATACTAGGAACAAAACCAAAAATAGTTTCAACTCTTTAAATGAACAGATTTTTTTTTTCCAATGAAAAACTATTGTCAAGCCTCTCAAACATTTTCATAAAGCTATCAAACAAACCTATTTGATATCTCACATCAACTTAAATAAGGTTCATTACTGACTGATATAAAAAAAAAAGGCTCCTTGAACTGATGGAAATACATGCATCAGAATTACTAACTGAAAAAGATTAACATTTAAAGGATTTTGGCTTGTGGTTCCATTTAAATTAATACCTTTAATTAAAGTAAATGAGGTTCAGTAGTTTTTGTTTTTTAATCTCATGGAAGCTTTAGATGAGAGGAATGAGGGAGAGGGGAGACTGCTGCTGGCTTGCGCACGTTAGCATTAGCTTGCGTTAGCGTGATTTCAGAACTCCATGGAAGTGATTGTTATGTTGTAGGTGGCTGATCAGGTTTTACGTATTAAAGCTTGTGCTTCCCTCCTCGTAGAATTCACTCGGAGGATTCGTCACAAATAACCACCAAACTATCTTCTTCTGAAACTTTAACCAAGTTCCACGCCGCCATGTTTGTTGTGATCAGCGCTGTGCTGCAGGCTGCATTCAAGGTGTAACGTAAATTCCCACGTTCCCTCGTTTGCTAGTCGTTCTTTCAGCCTTTTCTATTTTTTTCTTTTTTTATGTGTAACATGTGGGAAAATACTGCGAATATCAATTCAAGTCAGCAACTACTAAAATTATGACCGAGTTAACGAGTTGTTTTCTGGCATGAGGGGGTATTCTTGATTTTCCTGATTGAGAAATCGTTTTTCTGATTATGCCGACGTCACTTAAACACAACATTCACTGCTGGTCATTCAAGGCTCAGAGGGAGCGAGGCACTGCTGTGTTGACAGAAATATAAATGTTATCGGGGCTATTCGTCGTGATATCGGAGTTATTGGAATGACGTCATAATTTCCTGTTATCGGCCCGATAGTTAACGGGTCGATAGAGGAACACGTTTCATCTACTCTGGCTGCCACCTTCAGGGACCGGGTCGCTGCGGCGCGTTTTCGGTACCAGTCTCATGCTGAGGAGGCGGGTGTGCGTCCGGGCGATGTTGTTGTAGACGTGGCTGCAGCAGCGCAGCAGCTCCAGCAGCCAGCTCTCCACCAGCTGGGCGTCGGCGGGATCGCTGCGCTGGATCAACGCCTCACCGCGCTGCAGCAGGGCGTTCACGCGGCCCGAGTTCTCGCACACGCACTCCTGGAAAGACTGCACACGTGCAGGGGGCGGGGCAAGCGGAAAAAAAACATGGAGGAAGTTAAAAAAAAAAAAGAAAAAGAAAAAAAGAATGGGAGATGTGAGTGCAGGCGAGCTCACCTGCAGCTGTCCGAGTTTCTCGCAGGTGTTCCCCGTCAGGTGGTCGATCTCGGTGAGGCGAACGTCCATGTCAGCCAAGCAGAGAGCAAGCTCCTCCCTCTGTTCCTCAAACTCCTCCCACTCTGAAACAAAGAGCTGAAAACAGAAAGGAAGCGACGTTCAGCTCAGCTTCCTTTTTTTTTAAGAGCTGGGCAAGTTAACACGTTATTATCGCGTTAGCGCATTAATTTATTAACGCCGACATTTATTTTATCGTGCATTAACGCATGTTGCTCACATGCTTTTGTTTTGAAAAGTCTGTTTCTGGCTGCTGCGGAACCGGAAAAGAACTGGCAGGTAAACATGCAGTAACGCTAAAACAGACATGGAGAACGGTAAAAATCGGAACTTAACAGTTCAGGTAGCAACTCAGGTAGCAATATTAACAATTATGTCTAGAAAAAAAAATCTAGACTGCAACAAAACATTTGTGGTCATTCCTCCATGTTCCATCAGATCTGCTCCATGTGTTCACTGTCCTGCTGTTCTCTAGCTGGTTACTGCAGTGCGGCTCCATCTAGTGGCTCAGATGTGTAATGACAACAGAAAATCCAGTCCTCCATTATAAAACTAATTCAGTTCTGTGGCCTGTTTTTTAATTTCATAATTTTGATCCAAGTCTAAAATTGAAATATATATAAAAAAAAAAAAAAACAGGCATTTTTTTGTTTTTTGTGTGTTAGATTAAAAAACGAGAAACGTAATAAAATGTCACTTTTTAATTTTTTTTTTTTTTTGATTGACAATTGAAAATGGAAGGAATAAATGATACACGGATTGGTAAAGTTACTGAACTTTAACATTTTGTTGGATTTTGTTTGTAGACTTTTTTTCATAAAAACAGGATGACATTAATGCCCTGGCAGTGGCAATAAGCTTTATTTTATTTTACATTTTTTAAAGATGAGATTTACACTAAATATGTGTTACTGACAAGTGCTGATGTTAAAAGTGTTTGAGCAACAAATGTTATGACACTTTAGTTCATATGGCAGCAGAACATTTCAATAAAAGTGAACTTTACACTACTTTTGAATTCATTATTTGACTTTGCGTATACAATGTGATTAATCGCGATTAATCAGGGAAACAATGCAATTAATTACGATTAAAAATTTCAATCGTTGCCCAGCCCTAGTTTTTTTTTTAAAATTAAAAACGTTTATAGTGCATGATAAAAATACATCACTGAAAGCATTTCATATGAGCGTAACGCCACACGATGCAGCTGCTGGAGGATATAAAAGTTTAAATATTATAAAGTATTCTGTACTGATCATATGCAGATTAAAGAACGTTAATAAATAGGGCTTGAAAAATAAATGGCTGTTTAAATGTTGGAACCCTTTTTTTGAATCCTCTGATCCAAAATTTCATCATTGCAGGTCTTATTTAAGAAAAATGAAGCAGAGAAAATCATGTGGATGATATTAAATCGTCCACTGAAGGCGGATGGAAAAATCAAAATTCTGCCGTTTCATCAGTTAAAAGCAGAAATGCATTCGGCTCAATGAGACCTGCAGTCGTCCCGCCGTCGACTCCAGCTTGGTGTTCACGTCATCCCATCGCCGCCCGCATTCCCGCGCCGACGCCAGCAGTCGGGCCTGCATGGTGCCCTGAAACAGACGAGTCAAGGTCCGGTTCCTCTGCGTCAGATCGTCCAGCTGGACAAGCAAAGATCCCGCCTCCCCCCGCAGCCTCTGAACACAAACACAAACAAACATGTCTGAAGACGTGAGCAGGAGGCAGCGGTCTGCAGCCGCAGGTATCAGAGTCAGTTAAAACTCTGCAGGGGTGCCCCCTGGTTCGGTTCTAGGGACGCTTCTCTTTGCAGTTCACAGCTCTTCTCACGTCGCCTCTATGCAGATGACACCCTACTCTACGCAAAAAACTGACTCCACAGCCTCGGCGTAAATCTCAGCTCAGCTCTCACGACGGATACATGTCGCTTTATGGCACCGTGTTGCACATCGATGACGACGGCCAACACCAGCTAAGGTGAAGCTAGCTCACAGATCTACGACGGACGACAGGACAGAGACGACTCAGAGGTCCAGGGAAGTGTTGAGGAAGAAGAGACCGATGTGGGATTTTTATCTTTATAATGACCCCATTAATTAACACGCAGGTAGACGGAGTCGCACCCCCCCCCCCCCCCCCCCCCAACCAGGACACCTCCAGCACCCTAAACGGTACGTCTGTTCATATTTAGCTACCATCTTGTCCTGCAAATAAACTTATAAATAAAAGCATTTGGTTTTGGATCATGTCCACAACTCCACGGGATTTCTTTGATATGATTTCTTTGAAGGATGTTGCTCGCTACTGATAGACGGAGACGGTCGGGATGGACGCTAATTTAACCAGTGGGGGGGTGAAAAGTTTGTGCAGAGGGCTCCTCGGCCATGAGTCTGATCTTGCAGGGGATGATTGGTGGGAACTAGATCTCCCAGACGGACCGATCTGACACCAGAAATGAGTTTGTAGCAACGAGCAGCATTTAGAGCTGCACCCACACAGCTTGTGACTTAAGGTGGAACGACATAAGGTGGATCTCCACACCTCAAACCTCCTCAGTTCCTCCTTGGCAGCCCTGAAGGTGACGTGGGAGGAGTTCAGAGAACTGACGGACTGCTCAGCCAATCGCAGCCAAGCATCCAGGCGGGCGTGTTCCTTCATGTACTCGTGCCACAGCAGCCACCTCCTGTCCAACCTGCAGAGAGTCAAACCGGCAAACGAGGACTGGAACAACATTAACAAAAAACAGGAAGTAGATGTTTGCGTCGTCGGTCTGAAAACTTTGGAGCAAATGTCTAGTTTAGTTGGTTTAATCTGTCAAGTTTTATTCAAAATACCCGTTAATTCAGAGAATCTCAACCCCCAACAACAGCCCGTTTGATTGGTCAGCTCCAGTTTTATTTTTTTCAAAGCTGTGTTTATAGTTTCACAACAGATCAACTTACAAGTATAGTTCAAAGAATTTGATGATTTTCAAAAAGGAAGATATTTTGGGGGATTGGAGATGTTTTTCAGTTGTCACCTAGTGGCCATTACTGGTATTGCACAAAGACGACGGATCATTAGGGATCCAGCGACCACTCAGTTGTCTGAGATCAGAACCCGAATGGACCCGCAATATTTGGACCCGGGACCGACCCGACCCGAGTCTTTAGTTTCCGATCACGAACCGAACCGAGTTACCCGAATAGAACCGAGACAATCCAGCCCATAGTTGCTCATGTTAAAGTTGTCTAGCGTTGAATAAAACTTGATTTTCTTACCTAAAGTTGTCTTCTTCTACCGGTTCAGTTGCTACATAGGCTACGTGATGTAAACAACAATAAATCCACGTCGTTATTTTCTTTGTGGATACAGATGCTATTGGTAGCAACTGCTAATGCTAATAGCCTACACCGGTCAGGACGTGTCGTGAATATGTTCTCTCATCCAGCGTTGTCATGTTGGCGATCCGTTGTGCTTTACAGCTGCCGGGCAAACCGCTAATAACACGCTAATAACACGCTACGGAAACACGATTGTTTCATGACAAACACGCCACGTTAATGAATAATTAATTAAACTGCCCCGAGTCCTGACATTAGCTGCCACCGCTAATATCTTTACCTCTCTGGAGTAAACGTGGACCCAGCCTGTCAGAGAGCACCGACCGGACCAGAGACTAACTGGTACCGATTCAGACCAAACCCGGAGTCACGTCTTTTGAATGGACCCGAGACCTGATTCGGGTTGGGTCGGAACCTTGAGTTTTCGGGTTGTCGTTGTTCCGAAGACCTCTACTGCAGAGCTGTTCAGAAGCTCAGCGATGACCCGTCTACGCATACGTCCGTACTCACTGTGGACGTCCCTGCAGGTCTCCTGGCTCCGCCTCTTCTCCCGTCAGCTCCGGCAGAGACGAGCTGGTGGAACGAGAGCGTTGGGACGGATCCAGGAGCATCTCCGGGTCCCTCACTTCACCTCCAGCTCCACCATCGAGGGCGTCACCGGTGGCGACGGCATCTCCGCGGTGGTCCTGAAGACAGTGGGTCTCCTCCTCCAGGCATGGTGGCATCACCTCAACGCTACCTGATGGAAAACAAGGAGGTTATTTCTACAGGCTGGTTCCGGCTCGGTTCACCCGGTGTCAAACGAGCCGCTTCACACAAAACAACAGCAAAAAGCTCCCATCATCCTCCAGCACCGAGACATCAAAATAAGCACAAAGTAGCCGAGGGTCGGCGCGCCAAGGACCCCACCTTTGGCACGACGCACCCGACACACGTGGTCGCACCTGCACGAGGTGAGTTCACGAGAACACTAGACCAGCTCGTCGCCCTGCAGTCCTGGAGGTAGCGCGGATATTCGCCCAACCAGTCCACGCGGTTAAATGTCCTCGTGTTCCTCGGGGTGCTCCAGGAGCACGGGGCAATTGGGTGCGTCCCTCGTCGGGGGTGATCTTTGTCACAGTGGACTTTTATGGACAGATGAGGTGGTTGGAGCCCCAGCTCTGAGGCTTTAGCTTCTTTCAGGGGAGTAATAATATTAATATTCAGTCTCTAACCCTCAGGACGTGTCCTGCAAACAAAACAGTGACCTTTAAATCAGTCAGATTCAATTTGCTCGTCAAGTTTAAAACTAAACTATAAATCAACTCTGCAGTAAATCTCAGTTCAGTCAACGGCTGGTGGGTGAAAGCGGCATCTCGGTTCACCATCTTCAGCCACGGAGCTCTTGTTCTTCCAGCAGCTGGAAACATCTGGGAGCTGGTTCAGGTTCCCCAGCAGAGGAACCCTAACACTAACGCTAACCCTAACCCTAAAGCTAACGCTAACACTAACGCTAACCCTAACCCCTAACCCCAACCCTAACGCTAACCCCTAACACTAACGCTAACCCTGACCCCTAACCCCAACCCTAACGCTAACCCTAAAGCTAATGCTAACACTAACCCTAACGCTAACCCTAATGCTAACCCCAACCCTAAAGCTAACGCTAACGCTAACCCCTAACCCTAAAGCTAACGCTAACCCCTAACACTAATGCTAACCCTAACCCTAAAGCTAATGCTAACGCTAACCCCTAACACTAACGCTAACCCCAACCCTAACCCTGACCCCTAACCCTAAAGCTAACGCTAACCCCTAACACTAACGCTAAACCTAACCCTAACGCTAACCCTGACCCCTAACCCTAATGCTAACCCTAACACTAACGCTAACCCTAACCCTAAAGCTAACGCTAACCCCTAACACTAACGCTAACCCTAACCCCTAACCCCAACCCTAATGCTAACCCCTAACCCTAAAGCTAACGCTAACGCTAACCCTGACCCCTAACCCTAAAGCTAACGCTAAGCCCTAACACTAACCCTAACACTAACCCTAACCCCTAACCCCTAACCCCAACCCTAACGCTAATCCCTAACCCTAAAGCTAACGCTAACGCTAACCTTTAACACTAACGCTAACCCTAACGCTAACCCTGACCCCTAACCCTAAAGCTAACGCTAACCCCTAACACTAACGCTAACCCTAACCCCTAACCCCAACCCCAACGCTAACCCCTAACCCTAAAGCTAACGCTAACCTCTAACCCTAAAGCTAACGCTAACCCCTAACACTAACGCTAACCCTAACGCTAACCCTGACCCTAACGCTAACCCTGACCCCTAACCCTAAAGCTAACGCTAACCTCTAACCCTAAAGCTAACGCTAACCCCTAACACTAACGCTAACCCTAACGCTAACCCTGACCCTAACGCTAACCCTGACCCCTAACCCTGACCCCTAACCCTAAAGCTAACGCTAACCTCTAACCCTAAAGCTAACGCTAACCCCTAACACTAACGCTAACCCTAACGCTAACCCTGACCCTAACGCTAACCCTGACCCCTAACCCTAAAGCTAACGCTAACCCCTAACACTAACGCTAACCCTAACTTTAACGCTAACCCTGACCTAGGAAGCAGTGATTCCCACCGCCGCTGACCCAGGCCTGCAGATGCCCGGTTATCGCCCGTTCATGAATCTGCCCGGACCCTTGATGCGATGCCAGAGACCACGGAGAGATTTACGCTCACGAGGAGAAGAATAACTTTACACTCCGCCGGTGCGCAATTATCCCCTGATTTATAGCCTCCGCGGCAGATTACCCTCTCAGGGCCAGTTAGCGACCGTCCAGGACGTTTCTCTTCAGCTAAAAGCCTCACGCACGCTTCATCGTATCAGTCAGGCAGCTGCAGAGATGGAGTCAGACGACCTGCGTCCTCAGCAGTGATGTCACACTTCGCCGTCGGGAGACGGATGCAGCACTCGGGCGAGACTTCAGAGTCAGACGGTCCCTTTCCATCTTCTCGGGTCTGTCCTCTGCGTCTCCTCAAAGGGAGTCACAGTTAGTTTTCTCCTCCAGCAGCATCGGTCCTCTGAGGCCGGCGTCTGACCGAGGAGACAAGGAGACAAGGAGGCAAGGAGGCACAAGATGGAGAAATAAAACGAGCCTCTGGCCTCCATCAGTTCCTGAGGTCAGATGCTTTATGACGCCCCCCCCCCCCCAGCTGTGGGCGTGTACCCCAGAACTTCCTGCCTCATCCATCAGCTGCTTCCTGGCTGGTCGTCCTCCAAACCGCCGCCTGGAGACGCGAGCGTGGAGGCGCGAGGACGTGAGGCTGCAGCTCCGCCTGCGATGGTGAGCGTGCACGTGAGCCTCAGGGGAGGTTTTACACTCCAACAGTTCAGTCTGAATCACGTCAGCCAGGATTTATTATACTGAGACACGTTTTTAGTATTCGTATGAATAACTGAGCAGCTTCCTTTCAGTTTTTTTTTTTTTTTTTTTTTTTGGGGGGGGGAGGGGATGGCATTTGTGTTAACAGTCCATCACTGATCTGTTAGCCAACCATGTTAAACTCTCTCAAGTGAGTCCTCAGGTCGTTCCAGGACAAGACAAACCCTAAACACATGTGTCAAACACGAGGCCCGCGGGCCAAATGTGGCCCGCCGCGTCATTTTACGTGGCCCTCACATAATAAACCAATATTATAAGACTTAATATAAGCTTACGCCGTTTTAAAGCGCACATTGACAATAAACTACATCTCCCACAATGCATTTTCGTTGTCACCCACAATGATAACGGTATCTCACCATTAAGGAGACGTCAAGATGATTTTCAAAACTGATGGACTGAAGAAAAACCTCTACAAACTAACCCCAACATCTCCAAGAAAAGAGAAACTGATGCACAAGGAAGGAAGTTTCATGAACGACGGGAAGATTACAAGTTTGCATCTCAAGGTGAAATAACAGTATTTCTTTTGTGTTATAAGGCGGTGTCAGTTTGCTAAATTTAGCCCACAAGAAAAACAAAATTGCCTCCATCACGGCTGCAGGAGACTCCTGACCCGCCGTGACCAACGGACTCGGTTCCAGTTCAGTTGGTGACATTTATTTCACCCGCTTGGACGGTAAATGAGCGTCTGCTGTCCCTGAGCGAGCTGGAAGTGTGAACGGACCTTCGTCCTGCACGTCTACTGAAGCGGAGAGAACGTCTTCACCTGCTGACGAGTCACCAGCTGCCACCTGCGCTCAGTTATGGACCTGGTTTTATCCTTCTGTCGTCCCGGACGATACGGAGTCAGCGGTCTCAGCCCTAAACGTCCTCCATCCCCATGGGTGAAGACCCCCGACAAGCCCCTCCCCCAGGCCTGGCTCCAGAGTGGGGCCCCCGGGACCCTCGTCTGGGCAAGGGTTGGGAACCTGCAACCGGTTCCTGTAGAGAACCGGTTCCTCTAGAGCAGTGATTCCCAAAGTGTGGGCCGCGGCCCCCTGGTGGGCCGTTGCGGTACTGCAGGTGGGCCGTGAGAGGTCATTCAAATTAAACAAATGTGTTTTAAATCCTCGATCTTTATAAAATATGTTTTTTTATTACTGTAAAATATTAACGACATGATTTAAAAACATTAAGAAGTAACAAAACAAACCAGTTAAGTGTTATTCTACCTTCTTAACTTAATATGACAAGTGTCACCTTATTTGTTGACCCCTCACATTAATATCAGAACAGGGTTCCTGGTCCTGGATGTTGATCACAGTTGTGATTTAAAGAGTTTCGGTGGGAGATTTTTCACATTTCAAATTGGGCCTTGGTGTACTGAAGTTTGGGAAAGGCTGCTCTAGAGAACCGGTTCTCTACAGGAACCGGTTCCTGTAGAGATCCGGTTCCGTGTGTTTCAATTCCATGGAATCATTTGGCAGTTTATCCAGCAATTCTAGCGAATCTCACGTAATTTACGCAAGTTACGCACAGTCAATTCCAGAAAGCACTCACGTGATTAAGTTACGTCGGTTTAGCACGTTAGCATTGCAGTTGTAAACAACAATGGCGCCCACCAGGTTCAAACGCTCCAAAGTTTCGGCTTCACTTCACCAAAGAAAGATGGCAACAAGGCAACTAGCAGTCATTGTAAAGTGGAGATAACAGCGTCGGGAGGGAACACGGCTAACACGCAGAAACATTTGAACACACAACATGCTAACGAGTGTCGTGTTTTTGACGCTTCGGACTGATGGATCTCAACCCAGCAGCAGTAGCCAAGCTAAGATCACCTCTGGTAACTCTGGTTAGTAGCTATCCCGCTGCCTATGTGCTTCTTTGTAAACACGCTATAACATTAGCGCTATGCTATTAAACGAATGCCTTCTGCATTACATTTAGAAGATGACCGTGACGAGAGAGAGAGTCTGGCTGGTTCAGAGGCTGGAAGACATGATTATTTTACTGCTAAAGAATTATTAATTCTTCATAGTATTTGCAGATTTGTACTATGAACTGTTCTGTTGTATTTGATAGTATTTATCTTTCTTTATTATTATTTTTGAGTGCTTAGTGAGCTCATATATCCTTTTAAAAGGGAGATTTGTTCATTTCTATTAGGAAAAATCTGTTAGTAAAATGTTCCACATTCTTGTGTATTTTCACAGTTACATATTACAACAGTTAACACGTTATCCAGGCTTTGGGCCTCTTTTGACCTCGCTGTTGAGTTTGTAAGGTCGTGACTTCTACGTAAAAAAAATGATGCTAATAAAACTGTTTGTTTTTCTTTTTCCCCAAATTAGAATCGATAAGAGAATCGAAAAAGAATCGAATCGTTAAGCAGTATTGATAACGGAACAACCTGAACAGGTGCCGTCAGGGCCAGATGTTATCTTCGCAATGCTGGGGGGGGGGGGGGGGGGGGGGGGGGGGGGGGCGACTCAGGATGCAGGAAGTCATTTACATTAAATCCACACATCATAAATAATAACAGTTATGTATCTGAATCCAGACATCATCAGCAGCTCAGGCTCCACAGTGTTGAACTCAACCTTTAAACCGACACAAAGCAGCAGATAACAGCTGAAAAAAAGTCAACGAGAGGCTCAAAGCCAATAGTCCCCCCCCCCCCCCCCCCCACACACACACACACACACAGGAAAGATTTAAATATGACGCACACAGAAACAAAACGCTTAATTTGCATCTGCTGAATAAAAGGGCCATTACAAGAGTCGGTCTAACGAGTCGGAGCCGTTCACTCGTCGTAACACTTTAATAAACGCTTAACGTTTTAAAACTGAACCAAACCTGGGCTACTCTGATGTAGTTTTAAAAAGATGTCCTAATGGTTGCATCTTTTTCCAGTCCTGTTACCAAAACCGTTAAAGTAACAGGACTGAGTCATGGGTAAAAGCATAAAATATAGCGACACAGCGTTGATGCTAATAACCTGAACATTCTACTTGTTTACAAAAATATATATTTATTAAACCAACAGGGGAAACGATTTTACGTAACAGGACAGTAAATGGAGAAAATTATTCAAATGGATCAAAAACAAAAACAAAAAACTTACTTTTGACCTTCACATGACCTTCAGAAGATCTAAATGATCCAACTTCCTGTGGAACATGTGACCTGAGAAATATTTTTTATAATAATAATTTCTAATTTTTAATAATTTTTCAGGGGACAAGGGGGTGTTATGGTAACAGCACTGAGTCAAAACAAAATTCTGATTTTTTGAGGATTTTAATTATTTAATTTAGAGTGTGGACAGGTATCAAATGCTATTTTTCAGTATTTTAGGCGTTTTTTTTTTAATGAATATATTTTAAATGTGCAGTTCCACAAATATGAAGGACACTTTGCTTTATATTAAAAGTGTATTATTGTGTTAATTCTGATGCGTATTTATCTAAATTGTGTCCCGGAGACACAAACGGCATCTGCTCGACACAGCGACCCACAATCCTTCAGGACGACCACAGACGTCCCTCCAGACTCTGCAGAAGACTCATCCTGCATGCAGATCACAGACAGCACTGATGACATCACCTCTGATGTCACGCGCACCGCCAGCTGAGCCAGACGGAGACGAGTGTGTCGTGGACTGTTAGTGGTGATCGACGCCTGATTGGTTGTATTGATCAACGCTCTGCGTTTTAGTCGCCGACCTCCACGGCTGGACGGATGTCCGGGAGGACAAACAGCTGGACGAGTCTCGCCTCTGTGGAGTCACCTGTTCTTCCACGTCAACACCTGCTCATCCACTTCTCTAAAGCCATAAAAGCAGCTTCTCTCAGAGTCAGCGGATGTTTTCATCTGCTGCGTTGCACATTTAGAGGAAAGAATATATAAAAACCCTCCCAGTTTGGGAGCCAGTGGATCACAGATGAAACATCATTTCCCAGCAGCCAGTTAGATACCCGTGGGAGCTCTTTTATAAAGCAGCTGGGACCAGAAAGGTCACGATGGAGGTCACGTGATCATCTGGAGGTCCATCAGGTCCATCAGGAACCTCCAACGTAGCAGTGGATTTTGGTAAGAAATTACATTTTAGTTCATCTGTGTGTGTTTCCCTTCACTCGTTTAAAAAAAAAAAATCTAAAAATGAGTCTATGAAATATATTAAATAAATCACCAAACACCTGAAATGAGGTTCTGGTTAGAGGTTCTGGACGTCAGTCATGACAAGGCGATCACTTTAAAACCCTGAAAATAAATCAAAAATAGCGCCCTGATAGTTCTGACTGGGAGTGAGTATTGGCAAGGACCTCGCAATACGATATGCATCATGATACTGGGGTCACGATACGATATATATTACGATATTCTACCCGGTTAATTATCAAAATTAAAAGTAGAGATGAAAAATCAAGTTGCTGTATATGTTCATCAGATGATATTGATCATTCAGAGGACAAATTGAGTCAAAACTATTTGCTTCAAAACAACCTGTTTATTAAATAAATTGTTTTGAAATTATTAGAAACATTGAAATTGTTCCTAAAAAAATGATATTAGGAGCTGAAAAATCGATATTATATTGCCAAATTGATTTTTTTTCACAGCCCTAACACCAACGTGATAAAATTTCAACATAAAAGACGCTAGGTGAACGAGGCCGTGCTCCAGCCGAAGAGGACTTGTTCTAATAAAACAGTCTTTTATTTATTTCTACTTTTACAAAAACACTGAGTTTTATGAAGAATCTGCTGGTTTTTTAGTCGGAAACCAACATTTTAATCTCAACGTTTTGTTTTTTTAAACTGAGGTTTTGTCGTATCGTCACTGATCACAACTTCTTGACCAAACGTTTCAACTTCTAGAAGTAAAATATCAACTCTCACAAAATCACAACTTAAATTACGTAAAATTACAACTTCACGCTGTAAAACTTGAGTTTCGTATAATTGCAAATTTCTGTCCTAAAACTAAGAATTTTTCCTGTAAAATCACAGATTTTTGTCATAAAACATAAAATTTCACAAAATTGTGACTTTTTGACGTAAAATTAAAACTTTGTCGCAAATGCGCAAATTTTATGCTCTACAGTCGCAATTTCGCAAAATAACGACTAGAGATGAGTATTGGCAAGGACCTCGCAATATGATATGTATCATGATACTTGGGTCACGATACGATATTGTCACGATATTGCGATATATTGTGATATTTTACCCAGTTAAAATCAAAATTAAAAGTAGAGATGAAAAATCAAGTTGCTGTATATGTTCATCAGATGATATTGATCATTCAGAGGACAAATTGAGTCAAAACTATTTGCTTCAAAACAACCTATCTATTGTTTATTATTAGTGTTTTTGCACATTTAAGTAACCAATAAAAAAAAAAAAAAAATCGATATTAGGAGCTGAAAAATCGATATCATAATGGGCGGCCAAAAATCGCAATATATTACCAAATCGATTTTTTTTCACAGCTGTTCTGACCACCAACTCTACGTCAAAAGTTAAAAAAAGTACATAAAAAGGTTGGAGTTGCGACTCCACTTTCATGGCAGCTGTCGGGTCTTTTTCTTTCTCCCCGCTGGCAGATTTCCACCAAAGAAGTGTCCGTCACACACCTCACAGTTTCCAGAGCGCATTTAAATTCTGCAGACGTGGAGCCAGAACCAGGCAGACGGGTCGATCCGGGAGCCCCGTCCCCGCTGAGACGACGGGGACGTCTCTGCGCTGGAGGACAGGAGGGGACAGCGTCTTCTGCTGGGCCGAGTGTCGATGTGAAGCCAGACAGCTACATTAACGGTCCACCCAGGTGGATTCATGCAGTTCAAACGGGCCGATGTTCTGCTGCGAAGGTGACTGAGGTGGAACTGGGTCGTCGTGGCCTCCTGGAGCCGCTCAATGTATCCGTATCGCTTTTTAAACCGATACCGATAACTTTCAGCTCCTAAAGGCCGATACCGATAACCGATAACACACACATATACCTAAGATCATTACATCAATACTATGAACAAAATCAAAAATATTTTTGACTCTTTAAATGATCAGATATTTATTTTTTCCAATATAAAACTATTGTCAAGCCTCATTCATTTTCATGAAGCTATCAAACAAACATATTTGATATCTCACATTAACTTAAATAAGGTTCATTACTGACTGATGTAAAAAATAAAGGCTCCTTGAACTGATGGAAATACATGCATCAGAATTACTAACTGAATAAATTAATTCCTCAATGACAATAAAAAATAATGCACAGCTCATAATGTACTGACACAAGTTAGACTTGTCTGTGTAAATAAACTGAAAAAGTTGCACTCTATAGTAACAAAGAAATAACATTTAAAGGATTTTGGCTTGTGGTTCCATTCAAATGAATGCGTTTAATTAAAGTAAATGAGGTTCAGTAGTTTTTTTTTTTTTTTTAATCTCATGGAAGCTTTAGATGAGAGAGATGATGGCGATGAGCAGAGAGGAGGGAGGGTTAACTTGCTGCTGGTTAGCTCACGTTAGCTCACGTTAGCTCATGTTAGCTCACGTTAGCTCACGTTAGCGTGATTTCAAAACTCCATGGAAGCGATGGTTGTGTTTCAGGTGGCTGATCAGGTTTGACGTATTAAAGCTTGTGCTTTTTTTCCCTCCTTCGCTTGGAGCATTTGTCACAAATAACCACCAAACTATCTTCTTCTGAAACTTTAACGAAGTTCCACGCCGCCATGTTTGTTGTGATCAGCGCTGTGCTGCAGGCTGCATTCAAGGCGTAACGTAAATTCCTCCATTCCCTCTTTGCTAGTCGTTCTTTCAGCCTTTTCTATTTTTTTCTTTTTTATGTGTAACAGGAGGGGAAATACTGCGAATATCAATTAAAGTCAGCAACTACTAAAATTATGACCGAGTTAACGAGTTGTTTTCTGGCATGAGGGGGTATTCTTGATTTTCCTGATTGAGTAATAGTTTTTCGGATTATGCCGACGTCACTTGAACATAACATTCACTGATGGTTATTCAAGGCTCAGAGGGAGCGAGACACTGCTGTGTTGACAGAAATATACAGTCATGGAAAAAATTATTAGACCACCCTTGTTTTCTTCAGTTTCTTGTTCATTTTAATGCCTGGTACAACTAAAGGTACATTTGTTTGGACAAACATAACGATAACCACAAAGATTGCTCATAAGAGTTTTATTTAAGAGCTGATATCTTACCATTTTCCATGGTTTTCTTGATTATAACCTAAATCACTTAAGTTTTTACATCAATAGCTATGGCGTTGTACTGCCAAAAACACTGCTTTTATGCATTCAGTGTTTTCTTTTCTGTCTGTTTTAGTCACATGATGACGTTTAGTGGTACCAGGTATTAAAATGAACAAGAAAGTGAAGAAAAAATGGTGGTCTAATAATTTTTTCCATGACTGTATATGTTATCGGAGCTGTTCGTCTTGATATCGGAGTTATCGGGATGACGTCATCATTTCCTGTTATTGGCCTGATAACTTTCGGGTCGATAGTTATCGTGCACCTCTAGTGCCAACAGCCACTTTTATGGTCATTGCTGAAGTCGTCGTCTTCACGTCGCTGCAGAGGAACATCAGCCTGACTGGATCATTTTACAGAAACAGGAACTAACCGTCAGTGTTTTAACTTTGCGTCTCTAACATTTCTCTCTGGAAGGAGGAAACCCGTTAATCCGTTTAGTGAAGCCACTGAATTCTGCAGGATGAAGCCGCCGTTCCCTCGACACGCATTTTCATTTACCTGTGACCTTTCTGAAGTTTAGGAAAGCTCAAACTGGCTGCAGGGGAGAGACAGCGGTCCGGAGAAACACCGAGACGAAGCGCTGAGACGCATCGCTGCCTGAAGTCCAGATGGACAGCTGCTATTAAAGCCCAGCTGCTTCAGAGGGACGGCGATCATCAGCCGAGGAGGCCAGAGGAAGCTGAGACCGTTAGAGACCGAGCTGATGGTCCTGCTGCTGCTGAGACCTGAGACCTGGACGCCGTCCTGCATCGCTCCTTCACGCTGACCCCGTGAAGGGTCACATCTGGATCCCTACAGCTGTGATCAACAGCTGCGTGTTGAAAAGTAGTGAGTGAAGCTAAAAATCCTTAAAATAGCTTTTACGCACAGGGAGAACTGATACCCAACCAGGTGTCAACCAGGTGACCAACAAGGAGGCAGCAGATGTTGTCCCTGCTGGTTCTGGAGCATCTGGTTGTTCCAGATGTTCAGACGGATGGTGTACTTTGATTAAAAGCTTGACTGGAGAGAAGACGATGAATGGATGAAGACCAGTTATCAGCTCCAGGGTGATCAGAGAAGTTACCTGAGAGGACCAGAACAGGTAACGTCTGCGTAAAGCCAAGACATCAGGCAAAACATCAGCAGTAAGCCTCATTGTTGGGGGTTCACGATCTGTATCTGGGTCCAGGAGCCACAGCGAAGCACGGTGGAGGCAGCATCATGATGGGGGGGGGTGGCGTCGGCGTCATGGATCAGTCTGAGGACATCTGGATACCTGAGCAGGTCGTGTTGTCCGACGCTGAAGATTAGGGATGTGAAAAAAAAATCAATTTGGCAATATATCGCGATTTTCGGCCGCCAAATATATAATATCGATTTTTTTTTTTATTTTTCCAAAAACACTAATAATAAACAATAAATAGGTTGTTTTGAAGCAAATAGTTTTGACTCAATTTGTCCTCTGAATGATCAATATTATCTGATGAAGATATACAGCAACTTGATTTTATATCTTGACTTATAATTTTGATAATAACCTGGTAGAATATCGCAATATATCGCGATATCGTGATAATATCGTATCGTGACCCACGTATCATGATACATATTGTAGTGGCAAGGAGCTCGAAATACAATATGTATTATGATGCTTGGGTCACGATACGATATAATCACGATATCGTAATATATCACGATATCGTGATAATATCGTATAGGACCCAAGTATCATGATACATATTGTATTGGCAAGGAGCACGCAATACAATATGTATCATGATACTTGGGTCACGATACAATATCACAATATCGCAATATATCGCGATTTTCGGCCGCCCAATATAATAGATTTTTTCCGATTTTTCCAAAAACACTAATAATAAACAATAAATAGGTTGTTTTGAAGCAAATAGTTTTGACTCAATTTGTCCTCTGAATGATCAATATCATCTGATGAACTTGATTTTTCATCTCTGCTTTTAATTTTGATATTCCACTGGGTAGAATATCGCAATATATCGCGATATCGTGATAATACCATATTATCATGAGTTCCTTGCCAATACTCACCCCTCCTGAAGATGAGATGTTCTGGAAACGGGTGTTTAAACGCAACAACGACTCCAAACACACCAGGAAGCAACGCCATCGTCTAATGCAGCCGTCACTCAAACCGCAGTTGGGGAGGGGCCTCTGTGAAGGCGCCCGTTGCCGCCGGCAGCGATCACGTGACCGACTCTCAGACGGATACAGATCCATCGTTTCAGAGCGAACAGACAACAGTCACTCTGTTGGGTATTAAGAGATCTGAAATCGTTACTCTGATTACTTTGGTTGGGGGCTCTGGAGGTTTGCCCCCCCCCCCCCCCCCCAGAGTCGGTCCATTGTCTCTTCGGGACAAAAAGGGGAGAACAGAAGTTCCTCTGTCTTCCTCTGGGACGGCAGGAGACGATGTCAACACCGGGAGGGATGGCCGAGACGGAACAAGAGAGGGTGAGAAGGTGTCCAGTTCCTCAGAGGAAAGTCAAAGTAATGTCCTCTGAAAACCACAGTGGACGTCTGAGAACCTGTGAACGGTCTTCATGGAGACGACGGTGGTGGACAGAGAGGTCGGCTCATCCTGGAGACAATAACTGATGTCAGGCGAGGGGACGCCGACGTCTCTAAAAGACGCCGGGAGCCTTTATCACGCACCGGTCTGACTTCATGACCCAGACACGCCCACGTTTCCACGGAGATTTCACCTTCACGCCAACTGAGCTGGAAGCAGCATCGCAAGGCTGCTGAGGAAGAGGAGGAGGAGGAGGAGGAGGAGGAGGAGTCTGGGAGGAGCAGCAAAGATAACCGAGTCTGAGAGGACGTCGAGACAGCGAGAAGACGACGTCTCAGACTCACCTGAGGGGGGGAGGGTTCACCTGTCAGTAACAGTCCAGAAATGTCTCATTTATGTTTGTAAAACGTCCGTTGTCTTTTGTAACATCAGTGTTCTATTTATCATGAATGTTTTATATCAGTTTTATTCCAGTTTCTCGTCAGCGTCTCATTGACTAAATTAATCATCTCAGCTGCTGTTGTGTTCCTCGGCTGCATCTGAGAGACACGACGGTCCCCGAAAAAATCCTATAAATATGTAATTTTTAATACTTTTTTTTATGGAAGATGTAAGTTCACGTGACAATAAGATACGGTGTTCAAAGAGTCTGGAGCGAGTGGTGGGAGGATGAAGTTATCTGCACAACCTGAAAACACAGATTTTAGTTTTCAGCAGAGGAAGACTGATGAAGGCTGCAGAGGACAGCGTCCTCGTCCTCGTCCTCGTCCTCGTCCAACCCCGAGGTGGAGGCAGCTGTAGAGAACCGGTGCTGTCCTGAGAACCGTTCCTGAAGAGAACCGGCTCCTGAAGAGAACCGGCTCCTGTAGAGAACCGGCTCCTGTAGAGAACCGGCTCCTGTGGAGAACCGGCTCCTGAAGAGAACCGGCTCCTGAAGAGAACCGGCTCCTGTAGAGAACCGGCTCCTGTAGAGAACCGGCTCCTGTAGAGAACCGGCTCCTGTAGAGAACCGGCTCCTGAAGAGAACCGGCTCCTGTAGAGAACCGGCTCCTGAGAGAACCGCTCCTGAAGAGAACCGGCTCCTGTAGAGAACCGGCTCCTGTAGAGAACCGGCTCCTGTAGAGAACCGGCTCCTGTAGAGAACCGGCTCCTGAAGGGAACCGGCTCCTGAGAACCGGCTCCTGTGGAGAACCGGCTCCTGAAGAGAACCGGCTCCTGTAGAGAACCGGCTCCTGTAGAGAACCGGCTCCTGTGAGAACCGGTCCTGTAGAAACCGGTTCCTGTAGAGAACCGGTTCCTGTAGAGAACCGGCTCCTGAAGAGAACCGGCTCCTGTAGAGAACCGGTCCTGTAGAGAACCGGCTCCTGTAGAGAACCGGCTCCTGTAGAGAACCGGCTCCTGTAGAGACCGGCTCCTGTAGAGAACCGGTTCCTGAGAACCGGCTCCTGTAGAGAACCGGCTCCTGTAGAGAACCGGCTCCTGTAGAGAACCGGTTCCAGTAGAGAACCGGTTCCTGTAGAGAACCGGCTCCTGTACAGAACCGGTTCCTGTAGAGAACCGGCTCCTGTAGAGAACCGGCTCCTGTAGAGAACCGGCTCCTGTGGAGAACCGGCTCCTGAAGAGAACCGGCTCCTGTAGAGAACCGGCTCCTGTAGAGAACCGGCTCCTGTAGAGAACCGGCTCCTGTAGAGAACCGGCTCCTGTAGAGAACCGGCTCCTGTAGAGAACCGGCTCCTGTAGAGAACCGGTCCTGTAGAGAACCGGCTCCTGAAGAGAACCGGCTCCTGAAGAGAACCGGCTCCTGTAGAGAACCGGCTCCTGAAGAGAACCGGCTCCTGTAAGAGAACCGGCCCCTGTAGAGAACCGGCCCCTGTAGAGAACCGGCCCCTGAAGAGAACCGGTCCTGTTAGAGAACCGGGTTCCTGTAGAGAACCGGCTCCTGTAGAGAACCGGCTCCTGTAGAGAACCGGTTCCTGTAGAGAACCGGTTCCTGTAGAGAACCGGTTCCTGTAGAGAACCGGCTCCTGAAGAGAACCGGTTCCTGTAGAGAACCGGCTCCTGTAGAGAACCGGCTCCTGTAGAGAACCGGCTCCTGTAGAGAACCGGTTCCTGTAGAGAAACCGGCTCCTGTAGAGAACCGGTTCCTGAAGAGAACCGGCTCCTGTAGAGAACCGGCTCCTGTAGAGAACCGGCTCCTGTAGAGAACCGGCTCCTGTAGAGAACCGGTTCCTGAAGAGAACCGGCTCCTGTAGAGAACCGGCTCCTGTAGAGAACCGGCTCCTGAAGAGAACCGGCTCCTGTAGAGAACCGGCTCCTGTAGAGAACCGGCTCCTGTAGAGAACCGGCTCCTGTAGAGAACCGGCTTCCGAGGAGAACCGGCTCCTGAAGAGAACCGGCTCCTGTGGAGAACCGGCTCCTGTAGAGAACCGGCTCCTGTAGAGAACCGGCTCCTGAAGAGAACCGGCTCCTGAAGAGAACCGGCTACTGTAGAGAACCGGCTCCTGTTGAGAACCGGCTCCTGTTGAGAACCGGCTCCTGTAGAGAACCGGCTCCTGAAGAGAACCGGTTCCATGTGTTTTAATTCCATGGAATAGTTTGGCAGTTTATCCAGAAATTCTCTTATCGATTCCAACCAGCACGAAAGTTACGCACAGTCAATTCCAGAAAAAAAATTGAAGCTAATAAAACTGTTTGTTCTCCTTTTTCCACAAATTAGAATCGATAAGAGAATCGATAAAGAATCGAATCGTTAAACAGTATCGATAATGGAATCGTCGGGGGTGACGGCAGCCGTAAAGCCGAAGCTGCTTTAACGGTGTAATAACATTATAAGTTCTAACGGCCGTCAGAGGAACCGTCGGCCTGTAGGCGGCGGTCCGGTGGAGCCGCCCCGGGACACATTAAAGGAAACCCGAGTGATCATCAAACCCATTCAGCTCCATCTTCCTCCTGCTCCTCAATGGCTCTCTGGACGTCTGCAGCAGCATCTAATCTGCATTTCCTCTCCGTTTATCTCTGAATAAACTGATTAATCTGGTTTCAAGATGACTGCAGAGAGAAAAAGAAGCTAAATCTACAGCTGACTCATGAACTACCTGAACATGCAGGTAGAGGCCGATCATCTGACTCCACCATCTCCACAGAAGTGTCTTGTTCTTAAACGCCCCAGTTTGGGTGACTGGTGATCCAGTTCAGGTGGGAACTGGGTCAGACAGGTTTCCCAGCGCCACGTCACCTCTGTAACTCCAGCCGTCCACGGCGGCTGAGGTTACCGTTAAACACCGGTCACACGATACGTCTCCTCACCTGAGCTCCTCCGCTTCCTCCCATGTGTCAGTCACACGGTAACGAGCCCATTCAGGTACGAGGATTGGAGCGGGACAGGGACAGGATGGGGACAGGATGGGGACAGGACGGGAACGAAAGGCAACGGGACGGGAACGGGACTGGAACGGGACGGGACAGGACGGGAACGTAAGGAAAGGGACGGGAACAGGACGGGGACGGGAACAGGACGGGAACATAAGGAACGGGACGGGAACAGGACGGGAGCGGGACGGGAGCGGGACAGGGACGGGAGCGGGACGAGAGCGGGACGGGAACGGGACGGGAACAGGACGGGAGCGGGACGGGAGCGGGACAGGGACGGGAACAGGACGGGAGCGGGACGGGGACGGGAACAGGACGGGAACGTAAGGAAAGGGACGGGAACAGGACGGGGACGGGAACAGGACGGGAACATAAGGAACGGGAACGGGACGGGACGGGACGGGGACGGGAGGGACGGGACGGGACGGGACGGGAACGGGACGGGACGGGAACACGGGAACAGGATGGGACGGGACGGAGCGGGACAGGGACGGGAACAGGACGGGAGCGGGACGGGGACGGGAACAGGACGGGAACGTAAGGAATGGGACGGGAACAGGATGGGAACGGGACGGGGACGGGAACAGGACGGGAACAGGACGGGAACGTAAGGAACGGGACGGGAACAGGACGGGAGCGGGACAGGGACGGGACGGGAACGTAAGGGACAGGACGGGAACAGGACGGGAGCGGGACAGGGACGGGAGCGGGACAGGAACGGGACGGGAACGTAAGGGACAGGACGGGAACAGGACGGGAGC
Organism: Hirundichthys speculiger; assembly: GCA_018398805.1. NCBI lineage: Eukaryota > Metazoa > Chordata > Actinopteri > Beloniformes > Exocoetidae > Hirundichthys > Hirundichthys speculiger. The sequence goes on along the minus strand of JAGFBZ010000197.1, from coordinate 187,361 downwards.
GGGACAGGGACGGGAGCGGGACAGGAACGGGACGGGAACAGGACGGGGACGAAGGCAACGGGAAAGGGACGGGAATAGGACGGGAACAGGACGGGAACAGGACGGGGACGGGACGGGGACGGGACGGGAACATAAGGGACAGGACAGGAACGGGACGGGAACAGGACGGGGACGAAGGCAACGGGAACGGGACGGGAATAGGACAGGAACGTAAGGAAAGGGACAGGAATAGGACGGGAACAGGACGGGGACGGGACGGGGACGGGACGGGGACGTAAGGGATGGGGACGGGAACGGGACGGCAGCAAACGTAGACAAAAAAAAGTGAACGTGAGTCCTTCAACCAGCAGGTCGGAGAAAGAGAGGCGGAGAAAGGACACACCTGTTCTTTACTGTTTTCTTTTATAAGTTACCTGATAGAAGAAATGAATAAATTATTGTTCCGGCACCAGAACTACAACAAACTAATTCAGTTTGTGTTTTTCTTTCAAAACTAATTCATAAAAGGTGCAGCCAGCTTTTCAGTCAGAGAGGAATAATAATAATACGACAGTAATGGAGCCCGTTCTCCTCTGCAGCAAGAAAATCAAACCAGTGCCAAGAACCTTACAAGAGTTCAGGTGTTCTGGGTCAACATCTGAGCCCGTCAGAACCAGAGTTACTGCGACCGGACCGGTAGCTGCAACGAGCCCGTTCTCTGCTGCAGAGGAGCTTCCAGACTGAAGAAACGCAGCAGATTATCTACAGTCCTGCTGGAAGATCAAGTTTCCATCATCTCTTTGTTCATATCTGCATCTTTATACAGTCAGAAACCAGTTCTGAGGTTCTACGGTTACAGAGAAACGTTTCTCCTTATCAGGTGTTAAAACACCTCAGATGAACCATCACCGACAGACGACACCGTCAGGAACAAGAACGAAGCAAAAACTCAGCAACGACGTGAGAAACATCTTCCACCGTGAATCAGAACTTTAATATATTTAACATCTAGAGCAGCTCAGTCTTGACAAACATTCAGGAACAAAACGAAGCTGGAGGAGCCGTCTGGTCTCAACAGCAGCTGAGATAAACTATAATCAGGTAAACGCAGGTGTTCCAGACGACACCAAACGGTTCAACGACTCTTATTTACAACGTAACTGCAGCTTTATGACCTATAATCACCACGTTCATAAAACAACCACCGGGCCCTAAAAATACAACCAAAGAAGAAGAACAGCGTCATAAAATCTCAAAACGCAGCAAATTATTACTTTTCTTTCAAATTCTCAACGTTTTGAAAAACTTGTCTTAAAACTGTGACTTCTGTAAAACTTTTGGTGTAAAAACGTTCACAAATTTGACGTTAAAATTGTGACTTTTAAATTATAAATTCACAAATTACTTTTTGTAAAAAGCCATTTTTTGTCCGAAAATCAAACATTAAATCGAAACTTCTTGTTGTGAAAATCAAACGTAACCAATAATTAAACTTTTAGCAAAAATTCCAAACTTTTTGATGTGAAAATTGTACGTCGTTGGTATAATTTCTTTTTTTTTTTTTAATTCTGTAAAAAATTTTGACTTTTGACATCAAACATTAAATAATTTTACAAAATTTTAATGTTTGGAAATTTTTATCATAAAAGAAATTTTTTTTTATAAAAAAAAAAACAATTTTATATGAAAGGAGGGTGAAGGGGGAGGAGCTTCAAGTTTACAGGTCTGTGTGTTCATGTTAATGAACAGAATTTTTTACTTTCTTTTAGGGTTAGATGCTAACGGCAGCTAAACACAACTTCTAAAGAAATTGATTTATAGGGTTTGATTTGAGAGTCGTCACCCTGCGATCCAGAAAAAAAAACTGATGCGATTTGTTTCCAAAATATTTTCCAACCAGGTTTTACGTTACTGTCGCTCTTCCTTGTTACTTACGCATGAACTTCCTTGTTGTATGCTGCCCCCCTGTGGTCTGGAGGCTCATCGTTTCTTAGTTGGGTCCACAGACCGACTAAAACAAACGTTTCCTTTAGGGGTGCACGATAACTATCGGCCCGATAACAGGAAATTATGACGTCATCCCGATAAGTCCGATATCACGACGAATAGCCCCGATAACATATATATTTTTGTCAACACGGCAGTGAATGTTATGTTCAAGTGAAAAACGATTTCTCAATCAGGAAAATCAAGAATACCCCCTCATGCCAGAAAACAACTCGTTAACTCGGTCATAATTTTAGTAGTTGCTGACTTTAATTGATATTCGCAGTATTTTCCCTCATGTTACACATAAAAAAGATAAAAATAGAAAAGGCTGAAAGAACGACTAGCAAACGAGGGAACGTGGGAATTTACGTTACACCTTGAATGCAGCCTGCAGCACAGCGCTGATCACAACAAACATGGCGGCGTGGAACTTGGTTAAAGTTTCAGAAGAAGATAGTTTGGTGGTTATTTGTGACGAATCCTCCGAGTGAATTCTACGAGGAGGGAAGCACAAGCTTTAATACGTAAAACCTGATCAGCCTCCTACAACATAACAATCGCTTCCATGGAGTTTTGAAATCACGCTAACGTGAGCTAACGGAAGCTAATGCTAACGTGCGCTCCTCTCCTCTCCCTCATTCTTCTCATCTAAAGCTTCCATGAGATAAAAAAATAAAAAACAAAAACTCCTGAACCTCATTTACTTTAATTAAAGGTATTAATTTAAATGGAACCACAAGCCAAAATCCTTTAAATGTTAATCTTTTTCAGTTAGTAATTCTGATGCATGTATTTCCATCAGTTCAAGGAGCCTTTATTTTTTTTATATCAGTCAGTAATGAACCTTATTTAAGTTAATGTGAGATATCAAATAGGTTTGTTTGATAACTTTATGAAAATGTTTGAGAGGCTTGACAATAGTTTTTCATTGGAAAAAATAAATATCTGTTCATTTAAAGAGTCCAAACTATTTCTGGTTTTGTTTATAGTATTGATGTAATGATCTCAGGTATATGTGTGTGTTATCGTTATCGGTTATCGGTTTAAAACAGTTATCGTGTCTCCCTAGTTTCCTTGTTAAATCTGGTAATCCTCCTTAGTCTGGTGACTCATTCCACTAGACGGTTATTTCAGTTTTTCTTCTTCTTAGGGACAAGGTCAGATCCTGGCGTGACTTTCAAAGGTAAATAATTCACGGGGAGGTTTCTTCTGAGCCTGAAACACATCAGTCATTCAGCTCGAAAAAAAAAAAAACATTTTAAGAAACTGGAACCTGCAACAGATGTTTAAATTGACCCACCTTAAAAACAATGACATCTCAGCAAATCCACGTGTGTTTCAATACATCTGCTGACAAAATAAAGACTACCAGTGTGAGATTACAGCAGTTTTGTTTTCTTTCTTTTAACTGCTGTTTCTTGTCAGAGAGGTCGTCTGAGCTGAGCTTTCACGTGACGTCTTCTACGGTGAGTTCATTTGGCTGCTTGGTGTTGAAACTGTGTTTTGTTTAGGTGGAAAAGGTCTTTGTGTGGTTAATAAATGAATAAATGGCTCCAGGGACGCTTGCTTGAAGTAAGTTGAGGTCAGTCATGATCTTCTAACCAGGTAGCTTTAAATGCCTAAATATAACCAAACAGCAACTGAAGGTAAAAGGTCCTTCTGTTGCTGCTAATCAGAGCAACACCTGGCTGGGGGCGGAGCTACGTTCCTGCAGGAAACCACCGCTGTTGAAGGTTCTGAGTCCAAATCCAGGAGGCTTAACGGAAAACCGAGAGCAAACAGACGATGGGAGACTGTAGCTGCGTCCACATTAGGGATGTGAACGGTTAGCGGTATTACGGTAGAACGCAGTAAAATTTTACATGATAACGATTACCGTTTATGTTTGTCTTCATCTCATTATCGCAGTCGATTAGCGGGATAATTAATATCAGCCTCATTCAAGTCTGCGAGCGACTCGCGACTGTGTCTCGTGTGAATATGTAGCTTGTAACATCGGCATCGTAACATTAGCATGGTGGAAAGTGGTGATAGCACGCAGGACATTAACCAACCCACTAAAATGACGAAGTCCAAGGTCGGGGCATTTTTTGTTTGTTTTTTTTTAAGAATGCAGAGGGACAACTGGTGGAGGACAGTTATCTGTCTGCAGAGCACTTGTTTACATTTTATTGTAATTTGTAGAAGCAACTTGAAGGAGCTAAGGCTAATGCTTCAAGCTACTGAGATGTTTGACCAAGAGTAACCTGGTTGACGCGCTTCGCTAACTCACATTTCGTAAACGTTACCGTTGTGTAAAGGACCGGAACGATGTTCTTCTGATGCAGTTAAAATATTAATTTATTCCATTAACTGATCCGACAACCGTAACGCCGACAGTTAGCGCCACAGCGGTCAAAAACCTTTTATCCTTCCGGGTCAAACAGCTAACCAATAACAGGCAGCTACCTTTATACCTGACCCTCAGGTAACAACACAGCGACGCCCACAGACACACAGAGTGAACTACAATTCAGAACAACATTTTTGGCTCCTAAACAACTGTTTCTTTATTTGAACATTTATACTTATTTAAGGTTCAGCTTGAAGTCCAAAGTTTATTTCATTTGAACTTTCACTATAATTTTTGTTCCTGATAATTGTTTGCATATTTTGACCTACTATGGTTGTTTAATGTGAAAGTTTCATTTTGATAAGATTTTGGCTTCTGATGTTTTAGAGTGACAAGAAAATCACAAGGTTTTGTGAAATTATTTAAATGTATGTGTTTTTTGGACATTTGTACAGCAATTAAGAATATCGCGATAATATCGTAAACCGTGATAATTTGGTCACGATAATCAAGATATCACATTTTCTATATCGTTACATCCCTGGTGCACATCGGTTTGATGGATGAAGTGGATAAAGAGAAGTAGTGACGCCCCCCAGTTTAAAAATAAATCCACCAGTCTGTCAGTGGTCGTGATGATGTCATCGTCCATCAATCATTTCCTGACAAAGTTCTCCTGATACAAATATTTTCCTGCTGAACGACCAAACAGGAACCAACTAACTGAACTGAAAATTAAAGAATATGTAAAAAATTTAACCGTTTCTACGCAGACGAGGCTGAATTTAAAGAACTTCAATTTAACTGACGTCATTTAAGGAAAGTTTAGATCTTTAAAGCTCGACGAGCGACTTTTCTGCAGAATGACTGTTGAGCAGCAATTTCACTAAAATTGTTTTAGTTTGTCATATTTTACAAAAACACAGATTTCTACAAAAGTCAAGATTTCAAGATAAAATGTTTGAATTTTTCTCAAATGTCAATATTAACAAAAAAATATAACAGGATTAAAAAGTTTTACAATTTTACATTATTTTGTTTGTTTTTTTTTTACAATAAAAACATGCAGTTCTGCAAAAGTTGCAGTTTTATGACAAAAAGATGAAATTTTTTGAAGTTTCATTATTTAGCAAAAAAGTTTAATCTTTTTTTTTATTAGATTTTTATGACAATGTTGTGATTTGTGAAAAACTGCAATTTTACAACATAAATGTCATTTTAGGACAAAGTAATTATACAAAACTCATAATTTACATGATAAAGTTGTGATTTCAGGTCAAAAAAATTTACAATTCTGAAGGAAAATTTCATTTAAAATAAATGGTTTGTTTTTTAAGCAAAAACATCGAATTTTATAAAAGCTAATTTTATGACAAAAAGTCTGAATTTCTGTCAAAAAGTTGCAAATCTGTCAATTTTGTGATTTTGCAACAAAAAGTCTTGATGGAAAAAATGATTCTTAAAAAGCTGAAAATTCACAATTTTAAAAAAAAAAAAACCTGTAATTTTACGCTATTTTCTAAAAGTCAATATTTTCAACGACAAAAAAGTTGCAGTTCTGCATAATCTGAGATTTACAGCAAAATGTTACAATTATACAACAAAAGCTTTGTTTTTATGTTTGAATAAAAATGTTTAAAAGTTCCTAGAAAATCAAAGCTGAAATTTTTCAAAAACATCTGAGAAATAAATTAGTGTGTAATTAACTCAGGTAGGACTATAATAAATCATATTAATAAATAATAATGTATCCTTTTCTCTGTGTCACAAGTCGTTATACGCGCACGTACACCCGCGCGTGAGCAAACATACGCACGCGGACGCGCAGAAACAGCGGTTCCTGTTTAAATGAAGGTAGGTGGAAATGAGCACCTGTAGCACCTTCAGGTACCAGCAGCTGCACGAGCTTCCACACCTGAAACCTGAAACACAGAAACGTCCAACAACGAAGAACCGGACGAGTTCTGACTCGGTCCAACTAAAGAGCGGAGCGGAAGTGACCTAATTAACTAGAAAAAAAAAAAATGACCGACTCACCTGCCGGTGGATGAACCTTCAGGAAGTGTTAAAAAATAAAAATAAAACAACAGACTGAACCAGTGGTGGAAAAACAAGCATAGAATGACAGACAGAGATGGCGGGAGTTCTGGTGGACCTAAAGACCTGAAGTGAGTCTGCCGTCAAACAGCAGGAAGAAACGATGTTGGAGCCGCAGGTAACCTGAGACGACCTGCTGCAGGTACCTTACAAGCCGCGCCCCCCGCCGCTGCAGGTCCGCACGCACACACCTGTCGCCGCTCACCTGCATCAGGCTCCGGTGGATCCGGGTCTGTCTTTTCACGGTTCCATTTCTGATGTCCTGCCTCCTCCGATGCGTCCTAGTTCGCCTCCTCACAGAGAAGGACTCATCTTTTTTAACTTGGAACAAACTCTGACGGTTCCTTCAGGGTTCAGGTCTTCATTCAGGGTTCGGGTCTTCAGTCCTCAGTATGTTAATTTATTAATCTGAGCCCCAGGGTTGAGGAGAAGACGCCAAAAGAGGGTGCTGGTTCCGGAATGGGACGCGGCCTTTTTCACATCGATCAGCAAACCATAAAACCATAAAAGTCTCACCTGCATCTCAGGACCGTAAACGTGGAGATTAATATTTAGTTACAAGGCTGAACTCAGAGACGTCGTTTATCACGTGTTAAATATGAACCTTGACCTTAAAAAAAAAAAAAAAAACAAAACAAGTTTACGCTGTGTTTAATGGACAACAAACGTTACCAGAGTAAATTAAAGTAGGTTTCTGGAGACAGCGCCCCTGGTGGCTGCTCACCCCATCGGTCCTTAAAGGTGAACGTAAAGGTTTAAAATGGATCCATAAAAACGAGTTTAAAGCAGAGCATAAACGCAGGAAGGCTGCAGCTCAGCTGGGAGGTCTGACTGGGACCAGGTAAGATGAATTAGTGGTTTCCATGGCAACCTGAAGTCCAACATCCCATCAGAGTCAGAATGAATGAAACTCACTGAAACTGAGTTTTAACATGTAACCAAAAAAAAAAAAGAAGCAGCTAAAGAGATGAAGGTGGTTCTGATGAGGGTTCTGAACCCAGAGTGGGGTTCAGATGTTGTTGGTGCCTGGTCTGGTCAGTCTGGCGGGGCCCTGAAGACCACTTCCCTGAAGACCACTTCCTTGAAGACCACTTCCCTGAAGACCACTTCCTTGAAGACCACTTCCCTGAAGACCACTTCCCTGAAGACCCCTTCCCTGAAGACCACTTCCCTGAAGACCACCTCCCTGAAGACCACTTCAGGGCCCCGAGATGATCCAACAGGACCCACCTGGAGGACTCAGCTGCTCTGAAAGGTAGAAGTGTAGGAACTAGGAAAGGTCCTGCTGGTTAGTCCTGGTTAGTCTAGGTGTCCCCTGGTTACTCTTGGTTATTCCTGGTTATTCCTTGTTAGTTCTGGTTAGTTCTGGTCCAGATCTACAGTTGACATCATAACAAATATCATCCTAAAAACAGAATGATTAAACATCTGTGACACGTCTGCAGACTAGAAGCTCGACTGGTTTTACGTTGTTATTTAGCTGTAACTCTTTTTGTTGTTGTTGTCGCTGCTTCTTACAGCATCATAATCAGCGCATTATTAACTGCATTTTTCATTATATAAAATAAACAGATATTAAAATAAAAATATGATAAACAGAAGAGCAAAAAAAAAAAAATCACATTTAATGTTTTTTAAAGGGCCGTCAGCTTGTAGCAGCAGTTTAACGCTCGCTGTTACTCAGAAAGTCATCGGTGGTCCAGATTCTAACGACACATCCGTCTAAACATTCTGCTCGTTATTTCTGCGTGCTAATGAAGAAATAATTAATAATGCATGGGTGTGAAATCCAGATCTGCTTTTTGGAACAGCGCTGTCAATGTGTTTGTCTCTGCTGAGAAATTGAAACCTTTTAACACGGAAGCTGACTCAGTTTCAGAGACTGACTCAGTTTTGGAGACTGACTCAGTTTTAGAGACTGACTCAGTTTTAGAGACTGACTCAGTTTTAGAGACTGACTCAGTTTTGGAGACTGACTCAGTTTCAGAGACTGACTCAGTTTTAGAGACTGACTCATTTTCAGAGACTGACTCAGTTTTAGAGACTGACTCAGTTTTAGAGACTGACTCAGTTTTGGAGCCTGACTCAGTTTCAGAGACTGACTCAGTTTGGGAGACTGACTCAGTTTCAGAGACTGACTCAGTTTTGGAGACTGACTCAGTTTCGGAGACTGACTCAGTTTCAGAGACTGACTCAGTTTCAGAGACTGACTCATATTTGGAGACTGACTGACTCAATTTTGCAACCTGTTTTGGGGCTTGACTTAGTTTCGGAGCCTGACTCAATTTTGGGGCTTGACTCAGTTTCAGAGACTGACTCAGTTTCAGAGACTGACTCAGTTTCAGAGACTGACTCAGTTTTGGAGACTGACTCAGTTTCGGAGACTGACTCAGTTTCAGAGACTGACTCAGTTTCAGAGACTGACTCAGTTTTGGGGCTTGACTCAGTTTCAGAGACTGACTCAGTTTCAGAGACTGACTCAGTTTCGGAGACTGACTCAGTTTTGGAGACTGACTCAGTTTCGGAGACTGACTCAGTTTTGGAGACTGACTCAGTTTTGGATGATTACTGACTCAGTTTTGGAGCCTGACTCAGTTTCAGAGACTGACTCAGTTTTGGAGACTGACTCAGTTGTGGAGACTGACTCAGTTTTGGAGCCTGACTCAGTTTCAGAGACTGACTCAGTTTTGGAGACTGACTCAGTTGTGGAGACTGACTCAGTTTTGGAGCCTGACTCAGTTTTGGAGCCTGACACAATTTCAGAACCTGTCTCAGTTTTGGAGACTGACTCAGTTTTGGAGACTGACTCAGTTTTGGAGCCTGACTCAGTTTCAGAGACTGACTCAGTTTCGGAGCCTGACTGACTTAGTTTCGGAGCCTGACACATTTTCGGAGCCTGACTCAGTTTTGGAGCCTGACTCAATTTTGGATGATTACTGACACAATTTCAGAACCTGACTCAGTTTTGGAAACGGACTCAATTTTGGAGACTGACTGACTCAATTTTGGAGACTGACTGACTCAGTTTCAGAGACTGACTCAGTTTCAGAGACTGACTCAGTTTTGGAGCCTGACTCAGTTTCAGAGACTGACTCAGTTTTGGAGACTGACTGACTCAATTTTGCAACCTCACTCAGTTTCGGAGCCTGACTCAGTTTTAGAGACTGATTCAGTTTAGGGGCCTGTCTCAGTTTAGGGGCCTGTTTCAGTTTAGGGGCCTGACCTAGTTTCGGAGCCTGACTCAGTTTAAGAGACTGTCTCAGTTTAGGGGCCTGATTCAGTTTAGGGGCCTGATTCAGTTTAGGGGCCTGATTCAGTTTAGGGGCCTGATTCAGTTTAGGGGCCTGTCTCAGTTTAGGGGCCTTATTCAGTTTAGGGGCCTGTCTCAGTTTAGGGGCCTGATTCAGTTTAGGGGCCTGTCTCAGTTTAGGGGCCAGCCTCTGGTGGTCAGTTGAAGGGCTGCAACGTTTCTGACTCTGTGTTTGAATCAGATTAGCCGTCGTTTGATGAGCTCCTTCCACGAGGAAAGCAGGGACTTTCCTTCAGTAGCTCCATGAAAAGCCTGAAGTCTGCTCGGTAATTTCAAAAGGGTCGTCCCTTCTGATTCATTTAGTCGATTTTCCTCTGATCACTCGGGTTAATTAGCAAAGCAGATCTAATTGTGTCAGTTATTCAGAAAGGTTAATAGAGCAGGTCACAGCGGACGAGGTCCCAGCCTCCTCGTCCTCTCCAACTGTCCGATTTCACTGAAACTCCTTCTACAGTATTTTTGATCATGGCTCTGTCGTCTTCTTGCAACCCTAACCTCAACTCTCACCACCGTTTCAGATCACCTGCCTGACTGTGATGTAGAAGACCTTCCTTTCAGAGAGCTGATCCCTGACTGGAGCTATAAGTTCATGTGCTTCCCTCTTCTCTTCAGTCTTTTCCCACCATCAGTGAGAGGAAGTCGGGCCCGTGAAGGCCCGTCGAGCCCGGTTTCCAGGCCCGACCCTGTTAAAGGACGGCGGCGCCCGAGGATTCTGGGCTGCATGGAGACAAACTCAAGAATGAGAGCTTAAAACACCCAGATGTCCGTTCAGGCCCTCCATGCAGATGAATCCTGGGAGATACGCCCAGACACACCTGCCTTCAGTCAGCACCTGAGCCACCTGAACACCACACAGAAGCCACTCCCCCTGCTGCAGGTAGTCACGTGCGCTGCCTCTGTACCTTCAACAAAGGACGGCCCTGTGTGTTACGTGTTAAAGGAGAAGCAGTGAAAGATGACTCTTAGAAACCTCCGGGTCGTTCCACAAGCCTCCAAACACAAAAGACCATTGAGGTCACATCCTGGGTCACAGGTGACCTCATGGGAAATTCAGATTCAGCATCTCAGATGTTCTTCATGTTGTTCTGGGAATTAAATATGGATTCAGGAGATCCGACAGTCACTGCGTTCTGTTTTTACACAACGTCCCATTGTTTTTTGGAGTTAGGGTTAGAGTTAGAGTTAGGGTTAGAGTTAGTGTTAGGGTTAGAGTTAGAGTTAGGGTTAGAGTTAGAGTTAGGGTTAGAGTTATAGTTAGAGTTAGAGTTAGGGTTAGAGTTAGAGTTAGGGTGTATTCCAGTCCACTGTCATTCAGTCAATTCAGTTCATTCCAACAAGATCCAGGTTCAAAGTTCTCATGTACGTCAAGTTGTTACAAAATGAAAACAGCCCAGCTGAGGAACCCAACAGATCAATATTCATCTTAAGATACATTTACATCATTTTCTGAAGGATTTTAAAGGGACAAAGTGATTTTGGTGACATCTTGTGAGTGTTCCAATGACTTTGTTTGAATTAATTGAACTGAAAGCATCAATTACACATTATATGGCTGACAGGCAGCTTGTAAATGCTGGACAAGATGAATAAAAGATATGTTGAGAAAAATAGTTTCATTTATTTAAACAGTGCAAATTGTTGCTTGCAAGCTTTTAAAGGTGGGACACGGGGGTTTTGAAAGAAGCTTAGAATATCGATACCCGCAGCTGAAAAATCAATACTCGATAAAATATCGATATATATCGCAGAATGATAAAATCGCTCAAGTCTAGCTGAAACTGTGCTTAAGTTCTCCAAAGCCTGGAGGTAGATGTTTCTACCTGGAAGAGCGGCGAGGCCACCAGGTAGCTCGGCGGTTCAGGCCAGCGGTCCGTGTCGGTCGTCCTCCAGTGGTCGCAGACAGGTGACTCGAGTCTTCGCTAACCCGGTCTCTGCCCCGCTGTCCGTCACTGTCAATGAAGACCACAAGATCTTAAAAACGAGCAGTAACGAGGCCATCAGAGTGGTTCTAATTAGATGTGGATGGACCGTCAGTCGTCATGGCGACTCTCAAAGGCTCCAACAGTCTGGACGTCCTTTACTTCGTCCTTGAAGATGTATCGAGATCAACAGATGTTTCTGGGTGGAAACGTCCAGATAGATTTTAATTACAACCACAGATTTATTCATCCTTTTTTTTAAAGCTGCAACATTAAAAAAAAAAACATTCTGTCATAAAATGGTAAACGTTGCAAACTCACAGCTTTTTTAACTCAACACTATAACTTTTTATCCTGATAGTTTGACTGCAGCTTGTTTGGTATGAAGTTCTCGTCAGCTGTCCAGTTGTATGATTGCAAGTTTATATTCTAAAATCAAGGAATTTCGCTGTAAAATTGTGAATTTGCAATATTGCAACTTTTTGTTGTGAAAAGCAAATGTTTGTGATAAAATTTCAAATTTGGCTTTTAAGTCATTTGTCTTGATTAATTTCTATTTGGGGGTTAATAAGACTGAAGCGAATTGGGTTAATTAACAGTTTTTAGTTGAGGACTCACGCAGCTAAGACGCCTGATGTTCGGGGGGGGGGGGGTCTTAAACCTGAGTGGGCGGAGCTACAGAGCCACTGCGTTTATCAACCTGGTTGGTTCATCTGTTGGGAACAAAATGTTGAGCTGCTGCTTCAGAAAAGACCTTCTGTGTCCTGATTTCCATTTTTCTTGGTCTGGATTCCCCAGGATTAACCAGAAATAACGTGTTTACATCGTAACGCTGAAAGCGTGTAATAGCTGTAATTATAATTTGAGTTTGCACTGATGTGTTAACGAAGAAGAGACATGAAAAATAAAAATGTTCGTAGTTTAAGTTAACACATATAAATATTAATTGATTCAGTCGTCAACTAACATTTATTTAAATTGAAGAACTTGACTTCTTGCTATTTGATAAAATATGATTAATTGCAGTGAATTAATTTCAAAGCCTCTAATCAATTACATTAATTTTAATTAGATTTTAACCACAGTTTTCCACACTGAATATAATAAACACATTCAACTACTTAAATTGTGTGTTCTCAGGCTACTTTATTACATTTATCTTACAAGATGTCTAAGCGGAAGATAGTTGCATTTTCTCAGTCCTGTTACCAAAACTCATGCCACTGTAAAAAGGAGGGAAAAAAGTATGAGTAACAGCAGTGAAAATGCATAAAATATAATGACCTGGTATTCATGCTGATACCTTGAGGATACTGAGCACAGTCTACTGATTTACAGAAATATACACTTCTTAAATAAGCCAATAACATGAGTAATTTTGATAACAGGACGGTGAACGGAGACTGACTTCGTTAGTGACGGAGTTTTAAAAAAAATCATGAAATACTCAGACAACAAAAAGGGAGAACTTATGTTTGACCTCCCCGTGACCTTCAAAAGATCTCATTGATGCAACTTCCTGTGGGACATGTGACCTAAGGAAGGTTCCACACCTGACAGGAAGTGGAGGGTGTTATGGTAACAGAACTGAATGAAAACCTGGGGCTCTGACTAAAATGTGTTTTTTAACTAAAATATTATCTTTTTAAATAAAGAAATATATACATTAAGAGCATATATGATATATATGAATCACACATCAATGCACAAAAATATGATTTTAACAGGACTTGAATTATTAAATTTCACAGTAAAGTCTAGCGTTTGAGAGTGGGGACACCTATAAAATGCTACATTTCAATGTTTATATGTTTTCATGACTATTTCAAAGGGAAAAAATCATTTCAAATCTTAAATGATCTATTTATTTATTTTTTTGTAACGCTTACAAATCTATTATTTTAAGAAATACAGATGGCCTTTTAAGGGATTAGTAAATTGGCAGGACCTTTAGAGCAGGTGTGCAGCTTAAAAATGTTAAGTTTAATCCTTGCAAACTGAGCAAAGACGTGCGCTTACTTGTTAAAGGCTTTTGAGGTCACAGAACAAATATATAAAATATCAACTTTTCACTCAGATTGATCGTAACAGTTTAAATGAACCGAACTCAGAGGCACACAGCGTACAGAAATGACAGCTGGGGACGTGACATCACAAATCACGAGTTTCATTATTTGGAAGTAATTAAGGAGAAGTTTCAGTCGAGCGTGTGCTGGCCGTGAAAACGTCCGGTTTCACGCCGAAGCCTCCTGTTAACGTACAACCCTGACCTGAACCCGTACAGCCGCCACACAGACTCCCTCCTAACCCGCTGACCTCCTCACCTTTCCGCCTCGACGCCCATGAAGCCTTTTGTCTTTTTCAACAGACCAATGAGGCTCCGCTGTCCGCCTGTCGGCCAATCACGGCTCCTGTTGTGACACGAACCAGCCAATCAGAGGGCGGTACGTAGCCCTAAAAGGCACCAGTTAGCGGGCTGTGCCCGTCTCCCCGCTGCCCCCCCCCCCCCCCCCCCACACACACACACACACACATACACACATATGCACAAACACTGCATAGCTGCACTCAGACTCAGCTTGCTTCACTTTTTCTTTTGTTTGAATACGCGCTCATTCATGTGCTGCACATGTGTGTGAATATTTTCATGCATGTCCTGACCTTTACTGTTTACATCAGTTCCAGCCTTTTAAAAGCCAGTGAATGGGTTTCGCCACTTTTATAGGACACAGCAACAGAAGAAAAATGGCAAAGAGGGTCAAATGTCCTGTTGTTGTTGTCGCTGGTCATTTACAGCTGACACTTTCAGCGAGACCACTGGGACTACGATGTTCTTCTTTCACATTTTCACAGCCGTGTTGATCAAATAAACTTAAGAAAATGACCCAAGTTTGCATAGAAAGAGGAAAACACATCCAGGGAGTAAAGACTGTTTCAGCCCCGAGGTTAAGACAAGGTGACCTCTGAGGCGATACTGGGTATTTTCCTCTAAGAAAGATCGAACAAATTCATGTAAAATTTCTAGCAATTCTGTAATGGAGCCAAGGAACCGACAGAAAACGCCACTTCGCTAAAAAGCAGCAAAGGCCCCATTAACACTGCTGGTTCGTTCCACCACTGTTGCACCTTTATTCTGCCCCGCTGGGCTGAGTGGACCGCACAGATGCAGAGCAGCTTAAAATTTAGTTTTCCCACTGCAACATCACTGTTCCACCTTAGGAGGTAGTAACAGCAGCATAAATACTATATTAAGATACAGAGCGGCTTAATTTTTCGTTTCGCTACTGCTCCATCTCTGTTCCACCTTAGGTAGTAACAGCGGCATAGCAGTGGTGAAATGAAATATTAAGACGCAGAGCGGTTTGATGTTTAGTTTCGCCACTGCTACGCCTCTGTTCCACCTTGGAAGGTAGTAACAGCAGCGTAGCAGTGGTGAAATGAAATATTAAGACGCAGAGCGGTTTGATGTTTAGTTTCGCCACTGCTACGCCTCTGTTCCACCTTAGAAGGTAGTAACAGCAGCGTAGCAGTGGTGAAATGAAATATTAAGACGGAGAGCGGTTTAATATTTCGTTTTGCCACTGCTACGTCTCTGTTCCACCTTAGGAGGTAGTAACAGCAGCGTAGCAGTGGTGAAATGAAGTATTAAGACGGAGAGCGGTTTAATATTTCGTTTTGCCACTGCTAGGCCCCTGTTCCACCTTAGGAGGTAGTAACAGAAATGTAGCAGTGGTGATATGAAATATTAAGACGGAGAGCGGTTTAATATTTCGTTTCACCACTGCTATGCCACTGTTCTACCTTAGGAGGTAGTAACAGAGCAATAACTGGTGCAAAATGTCAGCTGTGTGAATCGGAAATGTAGGAAGGTGTAACAGGGACACGAGGACGACTGCAAAGTCAGTGAAGAGGCTGAAATCTGTCCGCCATGGGGGGTGGTGAGGGACGGACCGGTGGTCTCAGCGGCGCTCAGGCCCAGTGTCAGAATGACCAGGAAAAAAAAGTTTGTCCAACTGACAAGAATCAGGAAAACAAAACAAAACAAATTACAGTTTCAACATCAAAAACGATTTTATAACTTCTTATGTTTGCAAATGCAAACAGTACATCATTGTTGCTGATTTGCACGACAGCGCTGCATATCTGACACCCTCGTGACTCGTTGGCGCGCTACACTCCGGATCCACCAACATTCCTACGTCTCAGATTAATATCCCCTTTGATTTCTGCATAAACACAAATAAATGCCTTAAAGGAGCTCGGAAAGCTCGAATCACGCTGATATACGACGACGTAGCGCGAGGTCGTAGCGGTGTTCCATTTCTTAGGGATTTTGACCCACAGCCTCAACGGGTTAACCAAAGGTCCACGTACGGGTTTTACTCAGACTTTCAGTGGGTTCCTACACCTGGGACGCTTTTAAACCGCCGTGTTAGATCCGCAAGATCCAGACGATGCTCCCTAAAAACAACAGATCGCTTCTTCAAACAGAGTTGAGGCTGATATTTCATGAAAAGCAACGTAGCCACAGCTATGCTAACAGGCCGCGCTCGTCCAGACCAAACTCGGAGGTGTCCTGGCCATAAATGGAGCAAGTTCTTCAGGAATTCCTTTCAGCTGTTATTATTGTTATTTTCAAGAAGCAACCAGCTCGTCAGTCATGTGGGTATTACTGCGATACGATCAGAAATAGCAGAGTCACTCTATAACTGCCACTGGAAGCTTTGTCGTCTGTTGTTTAGGTTTCAGAGACCGAGACGTAAATGATGGCAGTCGTCTTTGCAGAACAGGTTTGACAAGTCGGGAACGTCAACCTTGACATTTTGACGTCTGCATGTTTGACTTTAAGTGTCTGCATAACTCGTCAGCCGGTGACTCGGAGCAGCTGAAACGAAGCTGAGACAAGCAGACAAGCAAAGATAAGTATGAAAGACAGGCGTTAGATGTGTTAGATGTCAGGAGCATCTGCTGCAGCAACAGTTCAATCAATCAATCAATCAATGTTTATTTGTAGAGCCCTTTACTACACACAAGGTGACCAGAGTGCTTTCCATTAAAATCCACATTAAAACAAAACACTTTAAAATCGACATAACAATATAATTAAAATTAAATTAAAAATATCTCACATCAATACTGTGTATTGAAAAGCCTGTCTAAATAAATAGGTTTTAAGTCTGGATTTAAAAACCCCAAAGTCAGTGATAATGTGCATTTCAGGTGGCAGTTGGTAGCCTCTAGTGTCGGTTTTCACTGAGGAGAAAATCATCTCTGCATCGGTATACGATACGCTGGATTACACTCATGAAGTGGCCTATTTTAAACCTGACAAAAGCAAACAATCCATTCATCCGTCCATCTGCAGCTGCTTCACCCTGTCCTGAGGGGCTGAAGCAGTTCTCAGCTCTCAGAGGGGTAGAAGAAGACGGAGATGATGCTCTCCATATTCATTTCAAGCAATCACAATGTAGCTGTTAAATGCTTTCAGTTCCCAGACGGGTTTCATGTCACTGCTAACTGTTGGTTGGTCTGGAAGGGTCCAAGGCTGGAGCTCAGCTAAGCGTTGTCTCTAACGGCTCCACCCAAATAATGAGACATCTGAAATGAGGATGTTCTGCATCACAGGTTCACGTAAGCCGAGCCAGCCAAGCTAAAACAACCGACTGTGACTGAAATCAGGCGGCCGTCTGCAGCGTAGCGCCATGCGGCTCTCTTCAGAAACGACTTCACAAAGAGTTTGTCCACTGTTAATGTCATTCTACCAGACGGTAGGGGTGAATGGATATGTATCATGATATTTGGGTTACAGCACAATATTATTGTGATATCTTGATATATCGTGATATCACAATATATCACAATATATTGTGATATATTGCGATATTCTTCCCAGTTAATATTAAATTAAAGTAGAGATGAAAAATCAAGTTGCTGTATATGTTCATCAGATGATATTGATCATTCAGAGGACAAATCGAGTCAAAACTATTTGTTTCAAAACAACCTATTTATTAAAAAGGTTGTTTTGAAATTCTTTGAAAATTGAAATTGAACATTGAAATTGTTCCTAAAAAAAAAAAAAAATCGATATTAGGAGCTGAAAAATCGATATTATATTGGGCGGCCGAAAATCACGATATATTACCAAATCGATTTTTTTTCACACCACTAACACCAACGTGATAAAATTTCAACATAAAAGACGCTAGGTGAACGAGGCCGTGCTCCAGCCAAGAGGACTTGTTCTAATAAAACAGTCTTTTATTTATTTCTATTTCTACAAAAACACTGAGTTTTATGAAGAATCTTGCTGGTTTTTTAGTCGGAAACCAACATTTTAATCTCAAAGTTTTGTTTTCTTAAACTGAGGTTTTGTCGTATCGTCACGATCACAACTTTTTAACCAAAGGTTTCAACTTCTAGAAGTAAAATATCAACTCTCACAAAATCACAACTTAAATTACGTAAAATTTCAACTTCACGTTGTAAAACTGAGTTTCGTATAATTGCAAATTTCTGTCCTAAAACCAAGAATTTTTCCTGTAAAATCACAGATTTTTGTCATAAAACATTAAATTTCACAAAAGTGTGACTTTTTGACATAAAATTAAAACTTTATGTTGCAAATGTGCAAATTTTATGCTCTACAGTCACAATTTCGCAAAATAACGACTAGGGGTGAGTATTGGCAAGGACCTCGCAATACGATATGTATCATGATACTTGGGTCACGATATGATATTTTCGCGATATCACGATATATATTGCGATATTCTACCCAGTTAAAATCAAAATTAAAAGTAGAGATGAAAAATCAAGTTGCTGTATATGTTCATCAGATGATATTGATCATTCAGAGGACAAATTGAGTCAAAACTATTTGCTTCAAAACAACCTATTTGTTGTTTATTATTAGTGTTTTTGAAAAATAAAAAAATAAATCAATATTAGGAGCCAAAAAATCGATATTATATTGGGTGGCTGAAAATCACGATATATTGCCAAATCGATTTTTTTCACACCCCGACCAGACGGGTGCCATTTGTGTCCCTGGGAAGTTAAATACACACAAAAATGTACAATAAAATATGTTTTATCATCAAGTAAGGTGTCCTGTATATTAAATATTTGGTAAATTACTCATAAAAATACTGAACAGAGCATTTTATACGTGTCCTCAGTCTCAAACGCATCACTTTACTGCCAAATTTAATAATTAAAATCCTTCTAAAATCATATGTTATGTGTTGTTGTGTGATTCGTACATCACATATCCTCTGAATATATATTTATTTTTATGACAAATTCATAATATTTTTATAGGTCCCCTGGTTTTCACGCAGTGCTGTTACCATAACACCCTCCTCTTTTGTTGTTTTGAGATATCACGATATATCACGATATATTGCGATATATTGCAATATTCTTCCCAGTTAATATTAAAATTAAAGTAGAAATGAAAAATCAAGTTGCTGTATATGTTCATCAGATGATATTGAACATTCAGATGACAAATTGAGTCAAAACTATTTGCTTCAAAACAACCTATTTATTGTTTGCTATTAGTGTTTTTGAAAAAAAAAAAAATCAATATCAGGAGCCAAAAAATCGATATTAAATTGGGCGGCTGAAAATCGTGATATATTGCCAAATCGATTTTATTCACACCCCTGAAAGCACGGGTGCCATTTGTGTCCCTGGGAGTTTAATACACATGAAAATGTACAATAAAATCAAGCAAGGTGTCCTGTACGTTAAATATTCGGTAAATTACTCATAAAAATACTGAACAGAGAATTTTATACATGTCCCCACTCTCAAACGCTACACTTTACTGCCAAATTTAATCATTAAAATCCTTCTAAAATCATATTTTTTTATGTGTTGTGTGATTCGTACATCACATATCCTCCGAATATATATTTATTTTTACGACAAATTCATAATATTTTTATAGGTCCCCAGGTTTTCATTCAGTGCTGTTACCATAACACCCTCCTCTTCCTGAAATGTTCCAGATGCATCATTTAGATCTTCTGAAGGTCACGGGAAGGTCAAAAGTAAGTTATCCCTTTTCGTGTTATCCGGATGTTTCATGAGTTTGAAACTATGACCAACAAGGTCAAGCTCATCTTACAGTCCTGTTACCTAAATCATTTTTTTATGTTGTTTGTCTAACAAATATATATTTTTGTAAATCTGTAGCATGTGCTGAGTATCCTCATGTTATTAGCATGGATGCTAGGACGCTATGTTTCAGACATTTGCTGATACTGTGCTGAAAACTTCAGTCCTGTTACCTTAACTGCTGTTACTCACATACTTTATTCCATGCATTTTACAACGACATGGGTAATAGGACAATCTTCTCTTCAGAGATGTGAGAATGTGTTTATCATGAAATTCATTGTTGAAATGAAGTTTAATTTTGAAGGAGTAAATAACAGATTTGGTAGAATCGGTGGTCCTGATGCTGACCAAGAACATGACGACAGTCTGACCTCAACTCGTAGCATTTAAAAACTCCAAAGGCTGATTCCTTGAAAGTTTCAGTGCTGCAGATTTAGAGCTCTTAGCTGCTGTCTGCCTCGGCCAGCACTCTCTTAAAAAGGACATTTTAATTCTCAGGAGTTTTGTTTTTTTTGTCGCTCATTTAAATAAAGGTTAAAAGTAATACATTTACAGAGCGGACGAAAGGAGTCATTGAAAACCTGAACGGCACAGCTGAGGGACGACATGAAGATGGACGGGTAGGACGTCCTCCGGGGTCAGAAACAGCTGTGACAGGTGTCAGGTGTGACAGGTGTGACAGGTGTGACAGGTGCCAGGTGCGAGGGTTTGACTGAGCGCGTGCAGCGCTGTGAAGGTCACACGCTTGTCTAACGACTGTCTGGAGACGCCGGAGAGCGTCTGTCTCTGACTGGACGTCTCGCTGCTTCGTCTGGTTGAAACGATGCCACGAAGTGGTCCAGGATGACGGAGACAGAGACGGAGACGGATGTGACAGTCTCCAGCAGACCAGCGTGACCCTAAACTAGGAATAAGTGGGTGTCGATAATAGATGGGTGGATGGATGATACCGTGATTTATTATCAGGAAGGTGAAGAGAGAAAAAAAACGTGAGAACCACAATGAGAAGAACTGAGAGAGAGAGAGAGAGAGAGAGAGAGAGCGAAAACAGCTGGATGACGAGACAAAGGAGGAGACAGAGACGTTACATAATGGTTTTACCAGCCGTCCTGCTGCTCTGCTGTCTGCAGCGCCTCCTGCTGGTCAGAGCAGCTAACTACAGCCGGGAACATCGTCGTTACGGTAACGAGCTGAGACAGAGTTGAGCTGCACGAGGAAGACGAGCGTCTGAGGAAAAAGAAGAGCTGAAAGGGGAAATGGCCTCGATGGCTTGTTTCTGCTGCTCTGACTCTTCTGTTCTTGAGCCGCTGATAAAAAAAATAAATTAATTAACATAATAAAACCCCAAAACATTCCCTTCATTTACACGTCCTTAACTGTCCAACCTTTTCCTTCAGCGATCAGACTCTGACACAGAGGATGTCACTCTCTTAACTTTATAAGCCTTTTAAACATCTTCAGAAATACTCTTAAAATTCCTTTTCTCCTTGTGAAAAGATGAACGCACGTGTTCAGTTCAGGAATCTGTAAAAGACGGTTTAAAGTTACCGAGAAACCAACTTAAAAACGATGAAATAATCGTTTCTTTGAGACTCTTCAGAAACTTTTCCTGTTTTTATTCTCAGCTCGTCTCCTTCTGACCTGTTTCAACCCAACGATGGAGGGATGGAGGGAGAGAGGGATGGGTGATGGAGGGATGGAGGGAGGGAGGGATGGAGGGATCGAGGGAGGGATGGAGGGAGGGATAGATGATGGAGGGAGGGATGATGGAGGGATGATGGAGGGTTGGAGGGAAGGAGGAGGGAAGGATGGAGGGGGATGGATGATGGAGGGATGGATGGATGGATGGATGGACAGGTCAGTAGATGGACAAATGATGGATGATGGATGGAGACATGATGGAGGGATGTATGGATAGATGGATGGACAGATGATGGATGATGATAGATGATGGATGGATGGAGGATGGATGGATGATGGATGGATGATGGATGGATGGATAGATGGATAAATGGATGGATGAATAGTTGAATGGACAGATGGATGGATGATGAATGGATGGATAGATGGATTGATGATGGATGGATAAATGGATGGATGGATAGTTGAATGGAGAGATGGATGGGTGATGGATGGATGAAGGTGAAGGTGTCCAGCCTCTGATTGGATGACAAAGGAAAACTCTTGGTGGTCACATGACCTTCAAGAGGAAAACGGTTGAATCAGGTGGACGACAGTAAAGATGTCAGATATACCTGCTGAACAGGTGGGTTTCTATGGTAACAGCAGTGAGGTTTTAATGGAAGTCAACATGGAGAATCTGGAACACCAAAAATATTAATGCAATCATCTTAGTTTGGTTGCTGATCTTTGACCTTTCTAAGACCACTGAGGCCCCGCCCCCTGAGGCCCCGCCCCCTTTCTGTTTATTATATGGAAAATAACAGCTTTTTAGTTGTTGTTTTAAATTAAAATGTCATCATTTAGATAATTAAAGTGGCTTAAATACTAAAAATAACTTCATGTTTGGTAGCTTTGAGCAAGTTGGAAGTTGTTTGAGGAGATATGAATATAAATAATACTTTATTATTATTATTATTATTATTATTAATACTGAAGAACAAACATGAGAGAATGTGAATCTGTGATGATGTCATCATCCTGTGGAGACCTCAACTAGTTTCTGATCCAGACTCTACAGATGTTTGCATCCTGTTACAGAAGCACCGCAGCAGCTCCACAGCATGATACGACCTCCTCCGTGTTTCAGTGCATTTCTGCATCTTCTACTCCTCACGTGCAGAATTAGTATTATTTTAAAACCACCCCAACCTCATGTGACTCCTGTACACTCAGACTGGTCATGTGACTCCTGTATCCTCAGACTGGTCATGTGACTCCTGTACACTCAGACTGGTCATGTGACTCCTGTACCCTCAGACTGGTCATGTGACTCCTGTACCCTCAGACTGGTCATGTGACTCCTGTATCCTCAGACTGGTCATGTGACTCCTGTACCCTCAGACTGGTCATGTGACTCCTGTACCCTCAGACTGGTCATGTGACTCCTGTATCCTCAGACTGGTCATGTGACTCCTGTATCCCCAGACTGGTCATGTGACTCCTGTACCCTCAGACTGGTCATGTGACTCCTGTATCCTCAGACTGGTCATGTGACTCGTGTATCCCCAGACTGGTCGTGTGACTCCTGTACCCTCAGACTAGTCATGTGACTCCTGTACCCTCAGACTGGTCATGTGACTCCTGTACCCTCAGACTAGTCATGTGACTCCTGTACCCTCAGACTGGTCGTGTGACTCCTGTACACTCAGACTGGTCATGTGACTCCTGTATCCTCAGACTGGTCATGTGACTCCTGTATCCTCAGACTGGTCAAGTGACTCCTGTACTCAGACTGGTCATGTGACTCAGACTGTCACCCTCATGACCTCATGTCAGACTGGTCATGTGACTCCTGTATCCTCAGACTGGTCATGGTGACTCCTGTATCCTCAGACTGGTCTGTCACTCATGTGATCCTCAGACTGGTCATGTGACCTCCTGTATCCTGTATCCTCAGACTGGTCATGTGACTCCTGTATACCCTCAGACTGGTCATGTGACTCCTGTATCCCCAGACTGGTCATGTGACTCCTGTATCCTCAGACTGGTCATGTGACTCCTGTATCCTCAGACTGGTCATGTGACTCCTGTACCCTCAGACTGGTCATGTGACTCCTGTACCCTCAGACTGGTCATGTTACTCCTGTATCCTCAGACTGGTCATGTGACTCCTGTATCCCCAGACTGGCCATGTGACTCCTGTATCCCCAGACTGGTCATGTGACTCCTGTATCCTCAGACTTGTCATGTGACTCCTGTATCCTCAGACTGGTCATGTGACTCCTGTATCCCCAGACTGGTCATGTGACTCCTGTATCCTCAGACTGGTCATGTGACTCCTGTATCCCAGACTGGTCATGTGACTCCTGTATCCCCAGACTGGTCATGTGACTCTGTATATCAGACTGGTCATGTGACTCCTGTATCCCAGACTGGTCCTGACTCCTGTATCAACTCCTGTATCCCAGACTGGTCATGTGACTCCTGTATCCTCAGACTGGTCATGTGACTCCTGTATCCTCAGACTGGTCATGTGACTCCTGTACCCTCAGACTGGTCATGTGACTCCTGTATCCTCAGACTGGTCATGTGACTCCTTACCCTCAGATGGTCATGTGACTCAGACTGGTCATGTGATGTGACTCCTGTACCCTCAGACTGGTCATGTGACTCCTGTATCCCCAGACTGGTCATGTACCCTTACTCCTGTATCCCCAGACTGGTCATGTGACTCCTGTATCCTCAAACTGGTCATGTGACTCCTGTACCCTCAGACTGGTCATGTTACTCCTGTACCCTCAGACTGGTCATGTGACTCCTGTATCCTCAGACTTGTCATGTGACTCCTGTATCCTCAGACTGGTCATGTGACTCCTGTATCCTCAGACTGGTCATGTGATTCCTGTATCCTCAGACTGGTCATGTGACTCCTGTATCCTCAGACTGGTCACGTGACTCCTGAAGGAGAACGTTAACAGCATCACTGAAGATCAGCCGTCCAGACTGCAGCAGTCAGGCTCAGACACAAAGCATTCTGGGACTGAAATCAAGCAGGTAGAGCGGTAGGAGTTGAAGAGACTGAGCTGCAGCTCAGACAGGAGACGGGGGGGGGGGGGGGGGGGGGTTAGCCCCGGTCTGCAGCGTCATGACGTTTTTGCTGATTCATGCTGAGAGAGACGAGTCAGATGTGTCGCAGTTGCCTCTTAACCCTTTCCTGGCCGAGGTCTGAGGAGGACCTGAGTAGGAAAACAATGGATGGATTTAAAGTGTTTGTTGCCTGGCAACAACGGCAGTGATGACATCACATCCAGCAGGAAACAGGAGTGAGCTGTTCCAGAAGCTCAGTGGTCCAACATCTGGGCTGCAGATGTGCTCCTTCACAGGGACAAGGCTGTCCTCCAGGTCCATCTGTCCCACCTCCCCATCTGTCCCACCTCCAGGCCCATCCGTCCCACCTCCAGGTCCATCCCTCCCACCTCCAGGTCCATCCGTCCCACCTCCAGGTCCATCCGTCCCACCTCCAGGTCCATCCGTCCCACCTCCAGGCCCATCCGTCCACCTCCAGGTCCATCCGTCCCACCTCCAGGTCCATCCGTCCCACCTCCAGGTCCATCCGTCCCACCTCCAGTCCATCCGTCCAACCTCCAGGTCCATCCGTCCCACCTCCAGGTCCATCCGTCCCACCTCCAGGTCCATCCGTCCCACCTCCAGGTCCATCCGTCCCCCCTCCAGGTCCATCCGTCCCACCTCCAGGCCCATCCGTCCATCCGTCCCACCTCCAGGTCCCCATCCGTTCCCCACCTCCAGGGTCCATCGTCCCACCTCCAGGTCCATCCGTCCCACCTCCAGGCCCATCCGTCCCACCTCCAGGTCCATCCGTCCCACCTCCAGGTCCATCCGTCCCACCTCCAGGTCCATCCGTCCCACCTCCAGGTCCATCCGTCCCACCTCCAGGTCCATCCGTCCCACCTCCAGGCCCATCCGTCCCACCTCCAGGTCCATCCGTCCCACCTCCAGGTCCATCCGTCCCACCTCCAGGTTCATCCGTCTCACCTCCAGGTCCATCCGTCCCACCTCCAGGTCCATCTGTCCCACCTCCAGGTCCATCCGTCCCACCTCCAAGGGCTCTGCGACAAACATCTGTTTGTTTACGACAAAAAGGAGCAAAACTGCAAAATCTGACATTTTTTAACAATAATTTGTGATTTCAGGTCACAAAGTCAGAATTCTACCATATCCACAAATTTTTTGGAACAAACTTGAACTTTTATATGAAAGTTGTGTCTTTGTCAAAGTCAAAAAATTAAAAGAAGTTGGAGAATCAAGTGAAAAAGACATAACTTTTACGTGATTCATGATTTTTAATGTGTTATGGGAAACTTGAAATTACATACGACATGACGTCGCTTTTGTTTTTGTCGTAAAGTCACAATTTTGAAACAAAAACTTACTTTTTTAATCAAAAACTTTTGTGTTTTTATGACAAAAGCCTTAGTTTTACAACGAAAAGTCAGGATTTTACAAAAGTTCACAATCTTACACGAATTAAAGTCCAGATTTTTGAACAAATTCAATGATTATAGAAATAAATGACACAAAACCAGTAAGCTGTAATTATATTATATTATATTTACGGCTGGGCAAGTTAACATGTTATTATCGTGTTAACTCATTAATTTATTAACGCCAACATTTATTTTATCGCGCGTTAACGCATGTTGCTCACATGCTTTTGTTTTGAAAAGTCTGTTTCTGGCTGCTGCGGAACCGGAAAAGAATTGGCAGAAAAACATAAAGAAAAGCTAAAACAGACATGGAGAACGGTAAAAATCTGTGAACTTTACAGTTCAGGTAGCAACTCAGGTAGAAATATTAACAATTCTGTCTGAAAAAAAAAATTCTGGACTGCAACCAAACGTTTGTGGTCATTCCTCCATGTTCCATCAGATCTGCTCCATGTGTTCACTGTCCTGCTGTTCTCTAGCTGGTTACTGCAGTGCGGCTCCATCTAGTGGCTCAGATGTGTAATGACAACAGAAAGTCCAGTCCTCCATTATAAAACTAATTCAGTTCTGTGGCCCGTTTTTTAAATTTCGTATTTTTGATCCAAGTCTAAAATTGAAAATATTAAAAAAAAAAGGCTTTTTTTTTTTTTTTTTTTTTGTGTTAGATTAAAAACAAAAAACGTAATAAAATGTCACTTTTTAATTTTTTTTTTTTGATTGACAATTGAAAATGGAAAGAATGAATGATACACGGATTGATAAAGTTACTGAACTTTAACATGGACATTTTCATTTTAAAGTTCTCCCAGACGGAGGATTCAACAGAAACAAGGTTATTTGTAACAACTGACAAGTTGAACTCCCCGTTAAAAGTTTCTGCTGTTACCTCAGAAATTACCTGTTTTAATGTTCTGATTGTGCTGAGACACAATCATTTTGTTGGATTTTGTTTGTAGACTTTTTTTTTTTTTTCATTTAAAAAAAAAACAGGATGACATTAATGCCCTGGCAGTGGCAATAAGCTTTATTTTATTTTACATTTTTTTAAGATGAGATTTACACTAAATATGTGTTACTGACAAGTGCTGATGTTAAAAGTGTTTGAACAACAAATGTTATGACACTTTAGTTCATATGGCAGCAGAACATTTAAATAAAAGTGCATTTTACGCTACTTTTGAATTCATTATTTGATTTTGCGTATACAATGCGATTAATCATGATTAATCAGGGAAATAATGCGATTAATCGCGATTAAAATTTTTAATCGTTGCCCAGCCCTAATTTATTATATATTATATTATATTTATATTATATTATATTATATTATATTATATTATATTATATTATATTATATTTGTGTCACAGTCCTGATGAAACATTATTTTAAACTAACAGAGACTCTTTCAGTGTGTAATAGTTGTGTTTCTTGTGTCTTCTGCAGTAACAGATATGTGACCTATAAAATAGGTCACGTGGTCCAGAAGTCAGTGGGGGGGGGGGGGGGGGGGGGTCCTTACTGTAACATGTTTGTTCTCTTTTTATTGGTCGGCGGTCCCTGAATGAGCGCGCGGGTTCTCTGTGAACCTGGATCCGCCGCGGTCAAGTGCTGAGCAGCACGTGAGCGGCAGAAATGTCTTCTGTCTGATCTGTGACATCGATCAGCTCTTCAGAGACTGGACTCATCTGGAGTTAATCATTCAAACGTCTCAATCCTCTCTTTGATCTGCCGCAGCTTCTCTTTATTGATTCACCCGATCAATGAAGGGCGGATCAGATCAGAGCCGGTTCAAAGATAAGCCGCTGATTGATCTGCTGCTGATCACCGATTGATCTGACGTCAGCAGTCATCTCACAGGAAAATCCCAGACTGTTTAATGGTGTAATAATGTCCGTCGGATCGCCTTTAATCCTTCAAACCGACGCTGATCTGTTGCACTAAAGAAAAGAAAAGTGAGAAAAACTCGTTGATTTCACCGGAGACAAAGCGGCACATCAAAGTGGCGCCTCGCGCTCAAACGCGCTGGTTTCACTCCCGATGTTTCCGTCATCCAGCGGGACTGGACTCTGAAGTCATCTTTTTCTCTCCTTCCCCTTTGAATCTAAACGCTGATCGTTAGTTCTGATCAGAAACATGAGCTGGACTGTGGCGACACCCAGCGGCCGAGAGCCGCCACTGCAGGCCGGAACTAAGAACCGCTGCCGGTCAGCTGAGGATTCTGGGTAGGCTGTAAAACTCAAGACCCATCAACCTCCGAAAACCTCCTCTCAAACTGCCGCAGTTAGCGGGAAAATAAGTTTCTTTGCCACCTTGGGCATCATATTTGTGCTTGTGGAGTCAAAATAAAAATAAAAACATAAAAAGTCAGCCCTCCAGTTAAACAGCTGCACAGTTCTGGTCCAGATCTGGTTTTGGGTTGAAGCTTTTGAGGCAGCTGAGCTGTTTGCTCCTCCACATCTGTGGTCGTCTTCGACCCAGATGTGGCGATGACTCAAGAGCAACCAAAGCGACCAGAACCAGGTGTGGCCCACATCTGTACTGGCGTTCGGGGTCACAACACCTGTGGAAGCCGGCGCAGGTGACTCGGAAGGTTTCAAACTGGGTTCTAGTCGTGACCTTTGACTTTCCTTCCTTTCTGGCCCTAGAATGGTTTTACACTCTAAACATTTCTCAGAAATCAGACATTAAAATGGCAACAAAGTTAGTTTTTACTTGTAGCATCATTTGGTTTTTGACTTGTTGCTTTAACATAGAAGAGAATAGAACTTTATTAATACAGGACCGGGAAAATCACTTGTTACAGCAGCACAAGTTGGACAGATAAAAAGTAAAATTGCACCAGGGCTTGCAGAAAATAATATAAAAAATAATCTAAAATGTATATATAGCTCTCAGAAATAATATAAAAATATTATAAAATGTATATATAGCTCTCAAATATAATATAACATGTATATATAGCTCTCAGAAATAATATAAAATGTATATATAGCTCTCAGAAATAATATAAAATGTATATATAGCTCTCAAATATAATATAAAATGTATATATAGCTCTCAGAAATAATATAAAAATATTATAAAATGTATATATAGCTCTCAAAAATAATATAAAATGTATATATAGCTCTCAGAAATAATATAAAATGTATATATAGCTCTCAAAAATAACATAAAATGTATATATAGCTCTCAAATATAATATAACATGTATATATAGCTCTCAGAAATAATATAAAAAATATTATAAAATGTATATATAGCTCTCAAAAATAATATAAAATGTATATATAGATCTCAGAAATAATATAAAATGTATATATAGCTCTCAAATATAATATAAAATGTATACATAGCTCTCAGAAATAATACAAAATGTATATATAGCTCTCAGAATAATATAAAAAATATAAAATAATATATAGCTCTCAAAATAATATAAAATGTATATATAGCTCTCAGAAATAATATAAAATGTATATATAAGCTCTCAAAATAATATAAAATGTATATATAGCTCTCAAAAATAATATAAAATGTATATATAGCTCTCAAATAATATAAAATGTATATATAGCTCTCAGAAATAATAAAATGTATATAAAATATAGCTCTCAGAAATAATATAAATGTATATATAGCTCTCAAAAATAATATAAAATGTATATATAGCTCTCAAAATAATATAAAATGTATATATAGCTCTCAAAAAATATATACGAAATGTATATATAGCTCTCAGAAATAATATAAAATGTATATATAGCTCTCAGAAATAATATAAAATGTATATATAGCTCTCAAAATATATAAAATGTATATATAGCTCTCAAAAATAATATAAAATGTATATATAATCTCAGAAATAATATAAATATATATATAGCTCTCAGAAATAATATAAAATGTATATATAGATCTCAGAAAAAATAATATATATATGCTCTCAAAAATATATAAAATGTATATATAGCTCTCAGAAATAATATAAAATGTATATATAGCTCTCAAAAATAATATAAAATGTATATATAGCTCTCAGAAATAATATAAAATGTATATATAGCTCTCAAAAATAATATAAATGTATATATAGCTCTCAAAATAAATATAAATGTATATATAGCTCTCAGAAATAATATAAAATGTATATATAGCTCTCAGAAATAATACAAATGTATATATAGCTCTCAAATAAATATAAAATGTATATATAGCTCTCAAAAATAATATAAAATGTATATATAGCTCTCAAATATAATATAAAATGTATATAAAGCTCTCAAAAATAATATAAAATGTATATATAGCTCTCAAAAATAATATAAAATGTATATATAGCTCTCAGAAATAATATAAAATGTATATATAGCTCTCAAAAATAATATAAAATGTATATATAGCTCTCAGAAATAATATAAAATGTATATATAGCTCTCAGAAATAATATAAAATGTATATATAGCTCTCAAATATAATATAAAATGTATATATAGCTCTCAGAAATCATATAAAATGTACATATAGATCTCAGAAATAATATAAAATGTATATATAGCTCTCAGAAATCATATAAAATGTACATATAGATCTCAGAAATAATATAAAATGTATATATAGCTCTCAGAATAATATAAAATATATATATAGCTCTCAGAAATAATATAAATGTAACTTTTATTTCTAAGTGTTTAGCTCGTTATAGATGTAACTTTTCCTTTAAAGATGTTTGTTATTCTTCCTCCTCTTGAAATTGTTCTTTACTTTAACAGAATAATAACAGTTTCGTTCTGTGGACTTGATCATAAAACACGTTTTGACATTTTCCACATAAAACAAAGAGCAGATTCAGTTATTGATCCCAAATCACAAACAAAAACCAACTAAAATAGCTGCAGTAAGGAGGCTTTTCAATCTTTAAAGAAGGATTAACACATAAAGGACAGAGAAGATCAACTGCAACACCCACCGGCTGTTTGAAGACGCGTTACCGGTTAATTACCGGTTAATTACCGGTTAATCGGGAGATTAAACGGACTAATGGACGGTTTGTCACTGAAAACATCAAAGGTTGGAGGTCAGATCAAAGCCCAGCTTTCCTCTCATCTGGGAGCATCAAAGGCGGGATTCAACAGCCTCATTAAGGTTCTGAAGGGCGGCTCGGCTGGTAAAAACTGGACCCAGCCGGACCCCCGGAGCTCAGAGGGTCACCGGAAGCTCCTGATGGACGCGGGCCGGGTGTCGGACTTCAGCATCGGGCGCATCCTCTCCCCGCAGCTCGGCCGCAGGCCACGGGGGCCGGACCTCCCTCCGGACCGGTACCAGCGCACCGTCCCCGGCGGCTTCAGCCTGGAGGCCGGACACCTCTTCGGGCCTCCGGCGCCGCTGGCGTTCCCGGTGCCCGTCCCGGTCCCGGTGCCGGTGCCGGTTCCGGGCTGGTTGCAGCATCGAGGGATGAGCTTCGGAGACGCGTTTTTCCAGTTTCACCACCACGGAGGAGTTTATCCGACCTGTGGAGGTTACAAGCACTTGGATCAGGATCCTGCAGGTACCCAAACTTAATAACTATTATTTTATGTTTCTGTTATGGACATTTATTTAGTTTAAACCTTTGAATCTGCTACAAGAAGACTATAACAAACAGGATTTATGATTTATGATTTTATTTTTTTGCAAAAACTTTGAATTTCTGATCTGGTAAACACGCAAATGTGCAAGAAAAAAAAGTTTGGGCTGTTTTTTGAGAAAAAAAATTTGAATTTCCGGGTTTTGCAAATGTGCAGATTAGAGAGATTTTCCGACTTTATGATCCCGCAAGTTTACAAGGAAGGCACAGGAATTTCTGACATTCAAACGGACCAATTTAAGGGGGAAAACTGGCAAATTTACAGATTTCTGTCTGATGTCCACATCAAACCTCTTCACCTACAGATGTTCCAGATGTTCACACCTGAAGCATCATTTCATTTTCCAGCTGCAGCTGCTCCACGCTCTTTTATTTTATTTTATTTTATTTTATTTGTTTCCTGTCTCCCTAACCTGTCCCTGTCTCGACCCTCAGGTTTTCAGCCGCCTGCAGGTTACCATGGCTACCAGCAGAGCGGCGCGTCGGCGCAGTCGCGGCAGAAGACCCGGATGAGGACGGTGTTCAGCGACAGTCAGACCAAGCGGCTGGAGGCGCTGTTTGACGTCACAGACTACCCGACAGCGGAGGCGCGCGCCGAGCTGGCCGAGAGCGCGGGGCTGAGCGAGGAGACCGTCCGGGTGAGTTCACGAGGCCCCGACGGGCCTCTGACGGGTTCAGACCCGGGAAGATGGTCTGTGCCGAGGATTTAATCTGGTAGTAATGTTCGGGAAAAATGTGCCTGAGAAACCCGCCAACTCCTACGACAGAGTATCAGGGCAACGATTTTATTTTTCATTCCTCACTTACGAGAATAAAGTTGAAATGCAGTTTCCAGAATAAAGTCGGTCTTAAAGATTTATTCAAACCAGCTTTACTCTACCAACATAATGTCTGTGTCTATGTGTTTTTATCACATAAACACAGTATTATAATAAGTGTTTACTTTAAAGAGATTGTGTCAGAAATTGCGCCTATTCAGAAAAAGAAACTATAACGATTCTGGAATTCTTGAAACTGCATTTCATCTTTATTCTCGACATTTCGACTTTATTCTCGACATTTCGACTTTATTCTCGACATTTCGACTTTATTCTCGACATTTCGACTTTATTCTCGACATTTTGACTTTATTCTCGACATTTTGACTTTATTCTAGACATTTTGACTTTATTCTCGACATTTTGACTTTATTCTAGACATTTCGACTTTATTCTTGACATTTTGACTTTATTCTCGACATTTTGACTTTATTTTAGACATTTTGACTTTATTCTCGACATTTCGACTTTATTCTTGACATTTTGACTTTATTCTCGACATTTCGACTTTATTCTCGACATTCGACTTTATTCTAGACATTTCGACTTTATTCTTGACATTTTGACTTTATTCTCGACATTTCGACTTTATTCTCGACATTTCGATTTATTTCGACATTCGACTTTATTCTCGACATTTCGACGACTTTATTCGACTCTTCTCTGCATTTCGACTTTATTCTCGACATTTCGACTTTATTCTCGACATTTGACTTTATTCTAGACATTTCGACTTTATTCTTGACATTTTGACTTTATTCTCGACATTTTGACTCTATTCTAGACATTTTGACTTTATTCTCGACATTTCGACTTTATTCTTGACATTTTGACTTTATTCTCGACATTTCGACTTTATTCTCGACATTTCGACTTTATTCTCGACATTTCGACTTTATTCTAGACATTTCGACTTTATTCTCGACATTTCGACTTTATTCTCGACATTTCGACTTTATTTCGATTCATTTCGACATTCGACTTATTCTTGACATTTTGACTTTTCGACTTTATTCTCGACATTTCATCTTTATTCTCGACATTTCGACTTTATTCTCGACATTTCATCTTTATTCTCGACATTTCGACTTTATTCTCGACATTTCGACTTTATTCTCGACATTTCATCTTTATTCTCGACATTTCGACTTTATTCTCGACATTTCGACTCTATTCTCTGCATTTCGACTTTATTCTCGACATTTCGACTTTATTCTCGACATTTTGACTTTATTCTAGACATTTCGACTTTATTCTTGACATTTTGACTTTATTCTCGACATTTTGACTCTATTCTAGACATTTTGACTTTATTCTCGACATTTCGACTTTATTCTTGACATTTTGACTTTATTCTCGACATTTCGACTTTATTCTCGACATTTCGACTTTATTCTCGACATTTCGACTTTATTCTAGACATTTCGACTTTATTCTCGACATTTCGACTTTATTCTCGACATTTCGACTTTATTCTCTGCATTTCGACTTTATTCTCGACATTTTGACTTTATTCTCGACATTTTGACTTTATTCTAGACATTTCGACTTTATTCTTGACATTTTGACTTTATTCTCGACATTTTGACTCTATTCTAGACATTTTGACTTTATTCTCGACATTTCGACTTTATTCTTGACATTTTGACTTTATTCTCGACATTTCGACTTTATTCTCGACATTTCGACTTTATTCGACATTTCGACTTTTCTTGACATTTTGACTTTATTTCGACATTTCGACTTATTCTCGACATTTCATCTTTATTCTCGACATTTCGACTTTATTCTCGACATTTCGACTCTATTCTCTGCATTTCGACTTATTATTCTCGACATTTCGACTTTATTCTCGACATTTTGACTTTATTCTAGACATTTCGACTTTATTCTTGACATTTTGACTTTATTCTCGACATTTTGACTCTATTCTAGACATTTGACTTTATTTCTCGACATTTCGACTTTATTCTTGACATTTTGACTTTTTCTCGACATTTCGACTTTATTCTCGACATTTCGACTTTATTCTCGACATTTCGACTTTATTTGACATTTCGACTTTATCTCGACATTTCGACTTTATTCTCGACATTTCGACTTTATTCTCGACATTTCATCTTTATTCTCGACATTTCGACTTTATTCTTGACATTTTGACTTTATTCTCGACATTTCGACTCTATTCTAGACATTTCGACTTTATTCTTGACATTTTGACTTTATTCTCAACATTTCATCTTTATTCTCGACATTTTGACTTTATTCTCGACATTTTGACTTTATTCTAGACATTTCGACTTTATTCTTGACATTTTGACTTTATTCTTGACATTTTGACTTTATTCTTGACATTTTGACTTTATTCTCGACATTTTGACTCTATTCTAGACATTTCGACTTTATTCTTGACATTTTGACTTTATTCTCGACATTTTGACTCTATTCTAGACATTTCGACTTTATTCTTGACATTTTGACTTTATTCTCAACATTTCATCTTTATTCTCGACATTTTGACTTTATTCTCGACATTTTGACTCTATTCTAGACATTTCGACTTTATTCTCGACATTTTGACTTTATTCTCGACATTTTGACTTTATTCTCGACATTTTGACTCTATTCTCGACATTTTGACTCTATTCTAGACATTTCGACTTTATTCTCGACATTTCGACTTTCTTCTCCTAAGTGAGGAATGAAAAAAAAATTGCCCACAGTTGTTTTTTCTTAGTGTGGCCCTAACACTCCGTCGTAAACTCCTGACTTAAAATCATGCAAATTGAAAAGAAGAAACAACTCAGGAATTGTGACATTTTTTGCTTGAATGTGAGAGAAAACACGTCTGAAATGAGGAAGACCTCGGCTGAAGGCGGGTCATCAATGGCTCCCAAACGTCTCCTCAAACATGGAGGCTCTCTGACTTTGGTTTTTGTCTTTTTCTTTGTTAAAACGACCGTCTGACGACTGTTCCCGTCTGTTTCCAGGTCTGGTTCAAGAACCGCAGGGCCCGGAGGAAGCGGCAGCACAGCGGCTCCAAGCAGAGATCCCCCTCTTCTTCCCCTGGGGCCCCAACAGAGAGGAAGCTCCTCCTCCGCCCCGCCCCCTGAGGCGGAGCCTCCGTGGACCTGCAGCTCTCAACCGTCCTGCTGGTTCTGCTGGAGGTTCTTCTGCTCCTGGGCTGGAACGCCAGCAGCCTTTTGGTCCAAAGTCAGAGCTGGTGCGTGGGGGCCGGCTCTCTGGAGACCCTCAGGGACTATTACTGGGCCCCAGTTTAAACTACTGGGAGGTTTTCCCGTTTCTTTTTTGAATTTCTATGTAATTTATTGAAACTCTGTGAGGTTTTAAACACGAGCACGAAGTGTGACCCTGAGTGGTGTCATCAAAAATAAATCAAGTGATCATGAATAAAGTTACAGTCGTAGTTGTTTCATTCAAACACTGATTTTTATTATTATATTATTTCCTCCTGTTTATCATCAAGGAGGCATGTTTTACTTCTGACAGAGGACCTCTAGGGTCCAGGTGACCCACCACCGCTGGTCTCATCACCGTAGACCTTCAGGAAGGGTTAGAGGGGCTGCTTGATCTAAAAAACCCTTTTCTTTCTTTTCTTATTGTCCAGTGAAGCTTTAAGGAAGTGAAGCTAAAATGGTTTGATACCAAAAAAGCAAAAACACCAGCTTTTCTCAACACAAACAAAACAAACAAGCAGCTGATGGAAACAGACGTTTGTTGGACATGACATCAGTTCACCTTCAATGACTCGAAAGTGTAAAGCAGCGAGATTATTTTACCCAGGTTCCTATATTTATGTCGTATTTGTGCTGCTGATCGTTTCAAAGTCCAGAAACATGAAACATGTTGATGCTGTTTCAGTCCTGAAACTGAACATTTATGATCTCGTTTTATTGATTCTGTTCTGACATTTTCTCTTGTTTCTTTCTTTGGGTCGCCGTCTCTCAGCGATCTAATGAACTTGAGATTTGAGAAAATTTGAGATTTTATGATGAAAAAAATGTTTTTCATTCTGATAAAAGGTTTTTATATTATGAAATTCACGATTTCAACAATGTGAAGTTACAATTAATGTTTTTTTGACATCGTTGTAGTTAACGTTGTTTTAAGTCTTTATTTTATGTCAGAAAGTTGATATTTTCAACTAAAATGTGGAATTTTACTTTTTAAAATAATTTAGCAAATTCACAATTTTACACTTTTGTTTTACTGATAGAAGTCACAATGTTTCTAAATTTGTTATTTAACAAGAAAAGTTCAACAAAAGGTCACAATTAATAGTTTTAAAAAACTAAAACTTTTAGTTTTGAAAAAATTTACAATTTTGGAGCAAAATTTTTGAATTTTTTTTTTTTTTTTTACAAAAAAAGGTCAAGATCTTTTGAAATGTGTTAATTTACCAAAAAACATTTCTGATTTTAGGACATCAAAACCCCTAAAACCTAAAGGATCTCAACGGGTCGGGACTTTGAAGAAGAAGAAGAAGAAGAACAGAATTCTGCCTCGTGTCAGTGACTCCATCGTCTGGAAATAACTGGTCAAAACCAGAACAACGAGGCTTTAGGAACCAGTTGTTCCTGCCACCAGTAGCTTCCTGAAGTCAGGATGCTGCAGCTGGTAACTGGTAACCTGGTAACCTGAATGTGTTGTTATGTAGTTGGTATAAACTTTCAAAGCTCGTCAGAAGCTCTTCATAACAGGAAACACGTCGGTGGTTCTCTCACAGCTTTGCTGAACCGCTGGAGCTGCTCTGGCCTCAGACGTCCCTCTAGATGTCAAACCTTTAATCCTGCGTACCAGCTGAGAAACTGTTCAGCTCTCTGAGTTCCACCATGATGACCAGTTTTAAAATATAGCCATATATGCCTTCATAATTAGCTTTAAACACACAGAGATGTTTATTCCTTATTGTGGTTATTTATTACCTGAATTTAGAGGTCTTCGGAACAACCCGACTGCCCGAAAACCCAAGGATCACAAATATGTGACTCCGGGTTCGGGTCTGAATCAGTACAGTTCTCGGGTCCGGTCGGTGCTGTCTGACAGGCTGGGTCCACGTTTACCCAAGAGAGGTAAAGATAATGGCGGTGGCAGCTGTCACTCAGCCCCGCCCCCCTCCATCCAATAGGCTGTGAAATGTCAGGTGACAGGTCAAGCAACAGTAAACAAACAAACAATAGTTTGGTTTAGCCAATGTCAGGACTCGGGGCAGTTAAATGATTATTAATGACGTGGCATGTTTGTAATTAAACAATCATGTTGCCGTAACGTGTTATTAGCGGTTTGCTCGGAAGCTGTAAAGCACAACGGATCACCAACATGACAAGGCTGGATGAGAGAACATATTTACGACACGTCCTGATCGGTGTAGGCTATTAGTGTTAGCAGTTGCTACCAATAGCATCTGTATCCACAAAGAAAATAACGACATGGATTTATTAGGGCCCGAGCACCGAGGGTGCGAGGACCCTATTGTATTTCGAATGTTTATTATTATTATTATTATTGTTCTAATCTAGACACATGGCTGAAGAAAATTTGCGAAGCATATAACTTTTTACCAGAGGGCGTGGCTGCAGTGGCGTGGTGAAGTTTGATGTAATTTCGAAGACTCGCCATGAAAAAGGAATGGGCTGTAACTCAGCCATAAAGTGTTTAATCTGGTCCAAAACGGATGAGTTTGACTGTAGTCCCATCCTGAACACATAGCAGCTATCAGATTGAGGAAACCTTGTAGCGCCACCTATTGGCAACAGGAAATGTCATTTTTTGCATTAGGCATCCCTGCTTCAAGTGTGATGAGTCGACACACTGCAAACCATATTAAATCAGTTGGAAATACATTAAAGATACCAGAGAGTGAAAACTATAACTTTTTATCAAAGGGTGTGGCCATGAGAGGACAGCAAAGTTTGATATCTATGAATAGAAAAGGGATTGAGTTGTCATGCCTTCTAAAGACAAAGAACGGTCTTTGTCGCCATCTAGTGGCGGCAGAAGGTAGCAGCCACTAGATGTCGACAAAGACCGTTCTTTGTCTTTAAAAGGCATGGATAATTGATGGATGACAGATATGACGACAGAAAAGCGTAGTGCGAATTATGGGGGGGTTTGACCCTCCCCCATTACAACTTCTTCGACCACTCCTAAAGTAGGGACAAATTGTCATTTTTGTCATCTCTAAAAAATGTTGACCCCCCCAATTGTCATTGTATAATTTGCACTCGGCAGAAAAGGTACCACAGGTAAAAGGTTCGCTCTGTCTCGTCCATTTCTGGTCAAGGTTCGCCTTGAAAACCTATTTATTTGTGAATTGAGTTATCGCGGCAGGACGTGGTAAAGTTAGTGTCATTTTCGACATTCGTCAAGCAGCAGCTCCGTTAACCCTCAGTATCAGAAATGTGCGCTCCCGCAAAGCCAAGTGCTGTGCCGATTTTAACGTCAAATTAAGGACAGGTTTGAGAGCTGTATCGGCCTGAAATTTGAGGTTAACAGGTGTTGTGTCGATTCCTGCTACTTGTCGAGATATGCTGCCTATTTCCACGCCCCATAATTTTTGAAACCCTTTGTCGCGGGGGCAGCGGGACGAACGGAACACCGGTTTACAGTGAGTAACATCCTTAAAATTCATATCATGTCTGTCGTGCTGTGGGTTTAATAAACAGTCTTGTGGTAACGTAGAATACTTTTATTCCCGAACAGGCTTACAACAACAGCAGTACAGTAGCATTCGTTCTCGTAGTCAAGAGCACTCTCTCTCATAGCTCCGTACATCCGGACTTAACTTCCTGTTTGCTCTGTCAATGTAAAAGCATGCATCGCTAATGCCACAATGTCGTCTTTCGTCTTTGTGCTTGTTGAAAACGTTCATTCAGCATGTGAATTCAATATATGACTGTCA
Organism: Hirundichthys speculiger; assembly: GCA_018398805.1. Taxonomy (NCBI): domain Eukaryota; kingdom Metazoa; phylum Chordata; class Actinopteri; order Beloniformes; family Exocoetidae; genus Hirundichthys; species Hirundichthys speculiger. Next base: position 148,110 of record JAGFBZ010000197.1, on the reverse strand, counting down.
TATTATCCTTGCATGACACTCACTGTGTCGTATTAATTATTTAACAATAGTGCAAAGAGGAACGTCCACTGGACTAGACGTCAGGTTACAGTAACAGCCTTAAAAAAAACCTCGGGGTTCTGCACATCAGAACCACGAGGTAGCATATCTCTAACACTTACTTTCGGGGTTAAGATGTGGGCCAAAAACTGAGGGTTAAGAGAGGAATTGGAATTCACCCTAAGAAGCTGATGAATTAAAAGTACAGCAGCATTTGTGGACTTCCGGTTAAAACTCCTAAGACCCGGACTCTTGCAAGGCATGCGTTTTTATTTTCTCTTTGATGTTTAGACTAATTGGGACCTGGTGGGTATAAAAACAAAGAATTATCTTTTTACATGATGTCGTTTCTGAGAAAAACTATGTCCACATATGTGGACATTTGTTTTAAATTTTGAGAGATCACAATAACGTCACAATTAAGTCATGTTGAGCAAAACTCTTTATTTGTTGCCTGAACACAGCAGCATTATTTCTGAGTGCAAAAACAAAATGAGAAGCAACTAATTATGCCCCCTTGAGCAATATGGCTCTTATGAAGTGCTGCTAACAGTTGCAGGAAGACAGGTGTCTGTAAAACAACTTAAACATTCAAAACATTTCCCATTATTACTGTTCTGAACTGTTTATTTCATTTTATGAACATGGCATGAAACATGCTGAGGTGCCTCTTCCATCTTTTTTCATTGTTTTGTCAGTTGGTAGCTTTTGCACTGCTGCAGCGACTCAGTTCTTCATAACTGTACTAGTTGCATAAATCTGCTTCTTCATCATGTGTTTCAGAGCTTGAATGGATGTGAATAACCGATCACAGTACATATTTGTATCAGGATGCAGAGTTAGAGACAGACGATCAGTCACCAATCTTTCCAAACCCAGATTCCCTGGTTCTTCAACTTGTTCAATGAGTCCATCTGAACCTTGATAAATCTCAAAGTCCAGTACTATACCACCTGCTGTTGCGCAAACAAAGTTTTTGATGCCAACTGGGTTTGGTTTTATTGGCAGATATTGTTGACATGGACGAGCTCCTGTGAATGGAATCATCTATTCACACTTTGGACACACTTTGTGGCTGAGCCTGAGATCTGCAGCCTTTCAGGATGCATTCAAGAAAAGGCCTCACCTTCCAGAATTTATCACACTCTTTCAGATCTTCTGGAACATCATCATCTATGAGCACTTTGAGTGAACACATCTGTCTGAAGATTCTGTCATGTGTGAACTTTTCAGTGATGGCAGGGAATCTCAAAGATCTACACCAGTACATGCTGATTGCAGGATATGGTACACAAGACCATCAAAATACAGGCACCAAAAAAAAGAAAAAATCATCAGGCGTTATGTTGAGTGGGTCCCCACTTCAAGCCAGTGATGTAGCATTAGAGCAATCTGCAATTATTTTCATCAAATATTTGTCAATATACTGCTGTGTGTAGTCTGGTGGGGTCCAGCCCTCTCTGTCCTAAACATGTTTCCTCTTCTTGGTCAAGCTGGGCTTGATTTGGTGTAAACGAAGAAGCCTTCCAGCACATTCCACACCCTTTCTTGGACTTTTGTTCTAACTAAGAACTAATTTTTGAATTAGAGTCACCAAACTTAGTAGTAATGTAGCTGGATATGCCAGCATGACTCATGATTTTTTTTGAGAATTTTAGAGGCATGTACTGAATTATTGCGAATATTTTAATGTATACTTGTGCTAGAGCGAATGTATAAAAAGTCATTTTTTATTGAAAATATTAATGAAATGCCAAAGATATTATGAGGACAGTTAGCTTAAGATACAAGAATTGTTCTGTATTTTTTCTAGATTTTTAAGACAATTTTCTGATTTTACATAAATATTTTGGTAAATAAACTCTGGTCTCTGGCTGATCCTGACAGATAGGTGTCAAATTCCTCAGCAGTTAAGGACAGCAGTTAACTTCATGAGGGGGGAGGGGGCATTGTTGGGAATCATTAACTGGTCTTTGGCACCATCTGTGGGCAGAGAAACTTGAAGGATTATTGAAAGATGAGAATCTGCTAATTTAGCAGAGGTGGCTCTAAAATTTTCTGGGGCCAGAATCAAGGGGCCTTAATATAGTCATTATAATATATATACAGTCATGGAAAAAAATTATTAGACCGCCCTTGTTTTCTTCAGTTTCTTGTTCATTTTAATGCCTGGTACAACTAAAGGTACATTTGTTTGGACAAACATAACGATAACCACAAAGATTGCTCATAAGAGCTGATATCTTACCATTTTCCATGGTTTTCTTGATTATAACCTAAATCACTTAAGTTTTTACATCAATAGCTATGGCGTTGTACTGCCAAAAACACTGCTTTTATGCATTCAGTGTTTTCTTTTCTGTCTGTTTTAGTCACATGATGACGTTTAGTGGTACCAGGTATTAAAATGAACAAGAAAGTGAAGAAAAAATGGTGGTCTAATAATTTTTTCCATGACTGTATATGCATCTGGTTTGATGTAAAATTACATATTTCATGGATTCTGGGCATTGATGTGCAAAAATGGGCTAAATAGAGCCACCTGCTTCATTCACCTCTTCATTGACAAGCCCTAGTATAAGATTTGACCTACAGGGATGAACATTGTGTGCCTGATGGATCTGACTAAAAAAGTCTTGGCACCATGCTCTAATACCACAAAAATGTCCTGTATTTTCAATTGAATGTGCATTTTTATGACTATTTTGGTCATTTCCAGGAGACATATGTAAACAAGCACCTCCAAGACATTAGGTCAAATTCTTCTCACTTTTTTTGTGTAGAATCTACATACGTTTCCCAAGTTAAACTGCAAAATGTACTTCTTTGTACCAGATCACCACCACACATATTGGTAATGTGGTCACACTGTGGTCTTTGTTACACACTTCTGTGGGAAAAAAAGGGGGTATTCCTGTAAGAAACATTTTATTTTTTGTGGGTCATTAAGGTTATGAGTTCAGAAAAAGATCATTTCATTCCCTGTTTGTGTAAATCTTTAGGCTGTAACTAGTTTGTTTGATACAGAAAAGGCAAGATTGTGTGCATTGCATATTCCTGGCACAAAGGAAATTTAAAAGTGTAGAAAAAACTTTTGTATTGACCATAACAGAAAAATAATAATGACAAAATTGGCTTAAAAAGGGCTGCTGGATAGCTCCAAGGTTCCATTCTATGTAATGAAGATACAGTCTGATAAACAATGTTGGAAATACAGAATCTCTTTGTACAATTAACCTGTTTGAGTGTTCTTGAATTTGAGATGTTTATAATGCACTGTTTATAATCAAGTTGGCTGATGGAGCTCCTTTGATGAGTACTCCTTGAAAAATGTCTTGTTGAATTATGATAATTATCAATTAATATAGGTGTAGAAAGAGAAAGGAACAGGAGATCGACAGACAGATTGGTGCAGCGTCTGCTGTGGTCCAGACTCTGTACCGGTCCGTTGTGGTGAAGAGAGAACTGAGCCAGAAGGCAAGGCTCACTGTTTACCGGTCGATCTTTGTTCCAACCCTCACCTATGGTCATGAACTGTAGGTAGTGACCGAAAGAATGAGATCACACATATAAGCGGCAGAAATGAGTTTTCTCCGCAAGGTAGCTGGACTCTCCCTTAGAGATAGGGTGAGAAGTTCAGTCATTCGGGAGAGACTCAGGGCCTGATTTACTAAAGGTTTGCGTGCGTAAAAACGTGTGCAAACTTGACACCACCCGCAAACCAATGCGCAAGCTGATTTACTAACCGCGTGCAAAGAGGACTGCGCCTCTCAAATGAGCAAAGTAGCACACGCTGTTCATTTAGTACTTTTGCCCTGATGAATAATCAATATGGGGCGTACCCGCCAGAAAGCGCTAAATACTGGGAGGGGAAAATGCAAATAGGTTCATTTACCACACGCAATGAGATTTACCAACCCTGAAAGTAATTGCGGGGATTGTGATTGCGTCTGTATTTAATACGTTCGAAAGGAAGGTGCTAATCTGCCCAGCATTACGCACCGATGGCTGCTGTTATTGTGGCAAGGAGGCGACATCGCCAAAATCAAAGAATACGCAGAGAGAGAGTCTTTCGGACTCGTGTAAATTTGTTTGCACATGCAAAAGGAGAAATATTTTATTTGAATGTTAAATCGAGTATTATTCAGCAAAAGGTTGCCACAGGAGGCACCAGGGTTTCCGTTGTCTGGTAATTGCTGGACTTTGTCTGGTAAAATATGCGGAAGTCCGGGATTTTATAATCTCTCCGGTCAAAATGTCCCGTGAAAATACTCCTCCCAAGCACAATTTCAGTTGTAATAAAATGGGTTATTTCCACATCATTTTATGAAAAACGCCTCGGGATTCTCCCAGAGGAGCTGGTGGAAGCGGCCGGGGGATCTGGACGTCTCTGCTGAAGCTGCAGCCCCAGCGACCCGACTTCGGATAAGCGGAAGCTAATGGATGGATGGATTTTATGAAAAAACATATACTTTTTTTACAAATGAGTAGTGTGTGAGGACGAGTCGGCTCCAGCCACAGCTCCACTCATTGATGCCACAGCTGCGCAGAGACGCCATCTCCGTAATGACAGCGCTCCGCGGTTATGGAGGCTTGAACTTCTCAACGGCCTGTGAAGTTCTCATCGGGGATTTCAGTGAAATCTACTCCGAGTGGCTCAACTGGCCCAGATGGCCTGCTGATCCCTGTGTGCCAGCAGAGAGAGGTTTCCCTCTGCAGAACCGCATTAAAACAGCGCAGCGGAGTCAGAAGAGCACGAGCTTCTGCAATATTTATTTATTTATTTTTTTAAGTTATGCTCGTGAGTCAATTGACGGGACTTATTTTATTTGAAATAGCCTGTTTTTTCAATAAAAACACTATTAAATGACTTGCATTGATATCGTACTACTGCATATGATTTATTTTTAACCTCAATAAATTCATATAGCCTATGTGAGCGGAATTTCAAACATTTGTCCGGTAAATTGAAAACCTGCCGGTCACATTGTCCGGTGCCAATTTTTTCTAGTGGAAACACTGGGAGGCACATTCATTTTTTTATTTGTGATAATAAATAAATCACGTGTTTTCATGGAGAAAAAAGTGTTTCTTATTGTGCGCCTACCTTGTTCTGCAGTTGGCTCCAGAAGGTGAGCTGCACCTGCTGGTTAGAGGCATCTCTTCCGCAGGCATCTCTTCCACAGGCCCTCCACCTTGTTTGTCTTGTTAAAGGCCACTTTTTCTTTAGTTCTTCGCCTTATATCTTGCCACCTTCTTTTAACCTAATCTGCCGTTCTTTTTGTTTTACCAACTGCATTTATTCTATCGCAGATTTTCTCCCATATTGCGTTTCTTTTGGTGATGTTTAAATTTATTTGCTTTAGTTCATGAATGTGTTTATTTGCCTCTTCCACTAATATCTCTAACTCCAACTCGTCAAATTTCATTTTGCGCTTGCGTCTATCCTGCTTTCCATCCAGACTCTCCATGGCGCAAACCGTAAGACACGCAACACCTCATTTAAATACTGCGGTTTGCACCCGTTATCAATTGCGCGAGCATTCTTAGTTGATCACCCGCAAAACACACAACAACAGCACGCGCAAACTTTTTCAGTGCACATGCAATTTAGTACTCTTTATTCAGGATCTTAGTAAATCAGGCCCTCAGAGTAGAGCCGCTGCTCCTTCACATCAAGAGGAGCCAGTTGAGGTGGTTCATCTGGTTAGGATGCCCCCCGGACGCCTCCCTGGAGAGGTGTTTCGGGCATGTCCAACTGGGAGAAGACCACGGGGAAGACCCAGGACCCGCTGGAGAGATTATATCTCTCAGCTGACCTGGGAGCACCTCGGGATTCTCCTAGAGGAGCTGGTGGAGGCGGCCGGGGGGAGGGAGGTCTGGGCCTCTCTGCTGAAGCTGCTGCCCCCGCGACCCGACTTTGGATGAAGCGGAAGTTAATGGATGGATGGATGGATGGATAGAAAGTTGTGAACAAGAAGTATACCATAATGCCAAAAGTATCCTGTCATGATGCAGGAAAATAAATGTGTTTGACAGCAGTTATGAGGCAATAATGTATGTAGTTGTCTGAGAATAAATGTTAATGGTTGAATTTTGATTATTGTTTAACCACTGTGCAAGGTTTTGCTTTTTCACAACAGCTGAGATTTGCAACGACAATCATCACATTATAGGATCCAGTGCAAATCATGGCCCCATGGCTATAACTCGGCCATACATTGTTTAATCTAAAACGGATGGGTATGATCGTAGTCCAATTCTGAATACTTAGAACCTGTAATATTCGGGAATAGTTGTACCACCACCTCTATTGCCAACAGAAAATGTCATGTTTTAGGCATTTATTAGCCATCCCTGATCTTACTGAGGTGAGCTGACATATCTCAAACCTGTTCAATCAGTAGTAAAGACACTGATGATGACTGACGGTGAAAACTGTAACTTTTTATCAAAGGATGTCATCGTGAGAATGATACAGTGTGATCTCTTACCATGAATGGAAAAGTTGTTCTAACTTACACATGCTTTATCCAATGTGCTTGAAGAAGCATATATTTGATGATTCGTTCACTCTGAACAAGTGTATCTGACAATCTTGGAGAGTGCCACAGTCTAGTCAAAGGACCATGATATTGGTCACATTTCGTGTATTTTGTATCCTAATTGTGCTTTATCAGATCAGCTTTGGATTCCGCCAGCTCATTCTGATAAAAGTCCTCATTCACCAGTGGCGAAACTACCATATATGCAGACAATGCGACTGCATAGGGGCCCGCACGTGTCCAGGGCCCGCACGCGCAGGACCTGGGGACGTGCGGGCCCTGGACTTTTTTTTTTTTTTTTTTGAGGTGTGTGTGTTTACATCAATGTTATGGGCTGGTTATAAAGATATATCTAGTTTAAATAAAAATTTAAATTTATAGATGATCTCGGATGATGCCGGTGTAGTGCGCATGTGTAACCCATATTTGCGTAGAGGAAGAGTTGGCGAGTGAGGAGAGGAAAGGAGTGAGAGTTGAACTGTTGTCATGGAGAAATACAAACACAAAAGCGGTAGCCAAAAGCGAAAGCTGCAGGAATTGGCAAATGAAAAAAGAGAAAAACTCTCTAAAATTGACAGGTTCTTTCAACCAAAAACCAGCAAGGAAGCTGAACTTGAGAAGAAAAGCCAAGAGCGGACTTCTGCTAGCAGCCCGCCGTCTGACGCACCAGTTGCCGCCAGCAGCTGCAGCACCAGCACGAGCAGCACCGGGGAAGCAGAAGCGTTTGGGTCGCAGGATCAGCCACCCACGGACCCGGACTCGGAGAGACAGCCGGAGACGTCGTTGCAGTCTGTCATTCAGAGTTCAACCGTTAACAGCCCGACACCAGCAGCCGCTAGCACTAGCAGCAGCCGGAGAGCGGAGCCGCCGGAGTCGGACCCGGGACCTGAGGAGCCCGACACGTCATTGCATGAACATCCAACGGACATCGGACACTTTCCAGAGAAGTTAACACCAAAATTAAAAAGGTACTCGTATGTATGGGCCCATGCAAACCCCTTGGTCCTTTCCCACGGGATCCCAAACAAGGAAACCGCTGTTTTTCAGGCTCGTACTACACCTACACCTATCACTAGTTTGTTTGTGTTTATGCGTGTTTATGATGTTTTTATTTGTGGTGTGCCGCCGTGCCACCAAATTTCAATCTGTGCGCTGTGTGGGTTTATTCTCAGCTGTTGCACTGCACTGCCGGTGTTCTGTCGCACACCGGCGCACTGTGTGCGTTATGCTGTTGGTTATATGTGCTTTTTGTTGTGTTTATGCGCTATGATTGTTTTTATGTGGTGTTCTGCCGTGTCACCAAATTGCAATGTGCTTGTGTTATTGATGTGGATTTTTTTTTAAACATATTTATCTGCGCTGTGGTTGTGTTAAGGGTTAAAGCTGTCAGTAGTGCCCGTTGTCATTTGAATGGTGATGCATCTGCTGTGAGATTGCGTCAATCACAGCGTGTCTGTTTTGCATTGTGATGGGCAGGGCCCGGTTTAATGATCTTGCATCGGGGCCCGGTGCTGAGTTGTTTCGCCAGTGTCATTCACCATACAAATTTTGTACATTGACGAGTCTGAAGTAACACCAGTAATGCGCTCATATTCCCTGGTTCTTGTTAGAACTCTGGCAAAAGGGTTCATCATAATCTGAAGCTGTCTAATCAGACAAAAGATCATTATGTTAGTCAAGTCTGCATGAGATGAAGGCTGGATAAGTTTCTTTAAATCTGCTATGGACATCAGATCTCTGACTATATTTTTTTGAGATGATACACAGCTGTGACAGTTACAGCCTTGTTTTGGTAACTTAGAACTCAGGTCTGAGTAGATTCAACTACAGTTCTTTCTCTTTTCATATTTTTGGACAACAACCTTTTCATTTTATAACCAAATGGAATTGTCACTGTATTGTCTTTATTCCCAACTAGCTTGGGAAGGTGGTGGACACCTGAGGAGGGCAGTGGCCATGGGTGCGAGGGCCCGATAAACGCTGCTTGCAGCTTTAATCGTTGTTTACATCACGTAGCCTATGTAGCAACTGAACCGGTAGAAGAAGACAACTTTAGGTAAGAAAATCAAGTTTTATTCAACGCTAGAAACTTTAACATGAGCAACTATGGGCTGGATTGTCTCGGTTCTATTCGGGTAACTCGGTTCGGTTCGTGGAACACTCAGGTCGAGTCGGTTCCAGGTCAAATTTTCACAGGTCCATTTGGGTGAAGACTGTTAGTTTACTAATTTAGACATTTACAACTCTGTCCAACAATTCTCATATCTTCATACGCTCATACAGAGTAAATAAACTCACTCAACAGTTGTTACATCTGCACTGCAACTGAATATGCAACAAATATGTTTTAAAAGACAATTTTAATTATCTCAAGCTGTACATTTCACTTGAAACGTACAGTGATCCCTTATTTTTCACGGCGCCCCCCCCGCGAAAATCAAAATCCGTGAACTGGAGCTGGAGCCTAAATAATGTGTTTGAAATATGTTTTAAAATATGTTTAAAAACCCCAAAAAAGTAGAGAAACAAACAGCGAAACAAGACAAAGGCTCAACTGTGGTCTTTCTGTTTCCTTCACAGCCTCTGGTCTCTGAACCGTAGTAAACAAACTGCTGGTATTGTTCTATTTTTGGCTCGTAATTAGCGGCTAACACGCTGACAGCAACAAAAGAAAAAGTCTGGTTTTCTCTGCATGGAACGGGAACTTTATTCTGGCACTGCAGGAACTTGTAACATCACACAGGTTGTATTGTTGGGCTCCTGTCGGTTAACAGAGAATGTAAATCTATACACGCTGGGCTGCTGTTGATGCTCACTACACTTTTCATCTAACCCCGTTTTCATTCTACCGTCCCACGACACACACACTACATTACCCATAAGGCCACACCATTACCCATAAGGTCACCTTCTTAAAGGGGTCAGGCTGGCTCACAGCATTTCTTCACTGTAAGAGAATGGACACAATTGATTTTTTTATTATATTATATATTTCTGAAAAATCCATGAATAACTAAAACCGCTGAACTTCAAGTGCGATTTGGTGAGGGATTAATGTATAAATAATGCATTGTTTGTTAAAAAAAAATTTTAAAGTAAAATTGTGGAAAAAATGTGGAAAGTCGAGACGTTCCCCCGTGTACCACCAGAGAGCGCTCACGTACCACAGTTTGCACCGCTGATCTAGAACGTTCCCTCAGAAGCTCTTTGGCTTCGGACTCATCAGACGTTTGAGGAGAATCAGCAGGCAGAAGCAGTAGAAAAAACATCAAATTCTTTATTATATCCGTACAACTGTCACTGTTATAGAAGCATTTTCATGCTGATGAGAAGTAGATCCACACTGAAACTGTAAATCAGGAATACTGAGAGGAGGTTACAGACAGAGAGCATGCAGCGAGTATCTGGGAGGAATAGGACGTCCGTCACGGTTTTTTAAAACATGTGGGACTGGAACCAAGCACAGAAATAACACACACACCCACGCACACTACAAAACCAAAGAACAAAAAAGTACACTTAGTGAAGTTATCAAAATATAGGCTATATACTGGAGGTTCTGAGGACTTGTCCGTGGAGGAACCGGTCGCGTTCACCGGTCGTGTGAATCTGTAGCTTGTAACATCGGCATCATAACGTTAGCATGGCGGAAAGTGGTGATAGCACGCAGGACATTTACCAACCCACTAAAAGGACGAAAACCGAGGTCTGGGCTTTTTTTATTTTTTAAGAATGAAGAGGTACGACTGGTGGAGGACAGTTATCTGTCTGCAGAGCACTTGTTTACATTTTATTGTAATTTGTAGAAGCAACTTGAAGGAGCTAAGGCTAATGCTTCAAGCTACTGAGATGTTTGACCAAGAGAAACCTGGTCAACGCGCTTCACTAACTCGCATTTTGTAAATGTTACAGTTGCCTGTTGATCGAAAAATGACCGGAACGATGTTCTTCTGATGCAGTTAAAATATTAATTTATTCCATTAACTGATCCGACAACCGTAACGCCGGCAGTTAGCGCCACAGCGCTCAAAAACCTTTTGCTCTTCCGGGTCAAACAGCTAACCAATAACAGGCAGCTACCTTTATACCTGACCCTCAGGTAACAACACAGCGACACCCACAGACACACAGAGTGAACTACAATTCAGAACAACATATTTGGCTCCTAAACAACTGTTTCTTTATTTACACATTTATACGTATTTAAGGTTCAGCCTAAAGTCCAAAGTTTTTTTTCATTTTAACTTTCACTATAATTTTTGTTCCTGATAAATGTTTGCATATTTTGACCTACTATGGTTGTTAAAGTGTTTATTAAAATTTGTACCAGACAAATAAGCTTTGTTCCTGTTATTTATTTTGTTCATTTAAAATTAAACCTCTTACTGTGCCAGTTGTTTGCCCTTTTAATGTGAAGGTTTCATTTTGATAAAATTTTGGATTCTGATGTTTCAATATGACAAGAAAATCACAAGATTTTGTGAAATTATTAAAATGTATGGTTTTTTTAGACATTTGTACAGCAATTAAGAATATTGCGATAATATCGTAAACCGTGATAATTTGGTCACGATAATCGAGATATCAAATTTTCCATATCGTTACATCCCTACTCGGCTGCTTGCGTTTGCAAAATCTCGATCTTTCCAGTTGCTATCCGTGATTTATGACCCCAGCTGAGTGTCGACAGGTGAGGATGGACCCCACCGCGGAGGCGGCGCCCACCTGCCTGGTAGGAGCTAAACGCCCCTTACCTGGACTGGAACCAAGCACCTGGGGGCCTGGGGGAGTGGCTGGATGCCTAACCTGGCTCTCTGGACACTCTGAAGCAGTTTTAGCCAAACTAATCCATATTAACATTAGACTCACAGACTTTCTGCATCCACTGAAGGTTACGCTGTTGCTCTGCATCTGGAATATTCTGTTATCTTTGGGCGAAGGAAGCTTCTACTTCACTGGAACGGTGCACGAGGCCGGCGATAAATCCTGCCTGGACTCCCCCTCTTCTCGTCGGACTCTTGGATGCAAGAAATGCACCAAAGCCTTCGATTCGCGGGTCTGGCGTCACACTCGCCTGCACACGCCGAGTCATCGTCCGATGGCTCAAAGAAAGGAAACGGCTTTAAAAGCGAAGAAAAAGCGTCCTAAGGTCAAATGTTCATGACCGCAGAGATAAATCAGAACAAAACCAGCAGCACCGCTACGTAAATGCAGCAAACGAAACGGAAAGTATGTACGTCAAGGGAGTTTCTGTGACCCGCCGACCATCGCGGGGTTATAGTGACACCTGGTGGCCGAAGCGGAGGAAGTTCCCTCACGCTCAAACCGACAGAGACAAGCGTCCGCCGTCACCGACGTCAACGTCCGGCTGACGCGGAGGAATCAAACGCTCGCGGCGGCACGTCTCCCGTGGAAATACGAGCAGGCTGCTAACTACAACAGGTGGACGGACTTCAGGTCACCAGGACGGACGAGGGAGGAGCCGAAGGAACGGCAGGTAAAGGGTTGAGTCATCTGCATATCGTCACATCTGATTCTGGAACAGTCCACTGATGCAGGACATTTATCCTGGTGATATTACAGTTAGGGGTGCACGATAACTATCGACCCAATAACTATCGGGCCGATAACAGGAAATTATGACATCATCCCAATAACTCCGATATCACGACGAATAACCCTGATAATATTTATATTTCTGTCAACACAGCAGTGTCTCGCTCCCTCTGAGCCTTGAATGACCGGCAGTGAATGTTATGTTCAAGTGACGTCGGCATAATCAGAAAAACGATTTCTCAGTCAGGAAAATCAAGAATACCCCCTCATGCCAGAAAACAACTCGTTAACTCGGTCATAATTTTAGTAGTTGCTAACTTAAATGGATTTTCGCAGTATTTTCCCACATTATATATAAAAAAATTAAAAAAAAAATAGAAAAGGCTGAAAGAACGACTAGCAAATGAGGGAACGTGGGAATTTACGTTACACCTTGAATGCAGCCTGCAGCACAGCGTACTGATCACAACAAACATGGCGGCGTGGAACTTCGTTAAAGTTTCAGAAGAAGATAGTTTGGTGGTTATTTGTGACGAATCCTCCGAGTGAATTCTACGAGGAGGGAAGCACAAGCTTTAATACGTAAAACCTGATCAGCCACCTACAACATAACAATCGCTTCCATGGAGTTTTGAAATTGCGCTAATGTGAGCTAACAGAAGCTAACGGAAGCTAATGCTAATGTGCGCAAGCCAGCAGCAGTCTTCCCTCCCCTCTCCCTCATTCCTCTCATCTAAAGCTTCCATTAGATTAAAAAATAAAAAACAAAAATTACTGATCTGTATCTGTGTGTGTTATCAGTATCGGCCTTTAGGAGCTGAAAGTTATCGGTTATCGGTATCGGTTTAAAAAAAAAACAGTTATCGTGCATCCCTAAATACAGTTATTTATGTATTTATTTTTTAAATAAAATCGGCCCTAAAACTGGAGGGTCTGTTGTGACATGATGCCGTAACGGATTCAGGAAGTGTTTTAAGTTCTAGCGATGCCGCTGAAAGGTTCTGCTGCAGGTTCTAGTTCTGCAGGACGTGTCCAGGTCCAGAGAGCTTCTTAAATCGATTTTGTCCATCTCATTTAGCAGGGTTAGGGTTTCACCAAAGCTCTGGTTAACTTCACCGACTGGATCCCACAGATGGTTTCGGCCAAGCGGTGGGCGTAAGCGGAAGTGCGGCGGTTAATGATCGGTATGCTGCTGAAGCGAAGTCCACAGACAGAACAGTTATCCACGGCAGTAAATGGCTGCTAGCGGTCTCTGCTGGAACTGTCAGCAGATGCTTTTTGCCCGTCTGGACGGCGGCGCCACTGCTGCCGGTGCGACCAGGGACGGTCACCAATGAGACCCTGGAGGTTTCGTGGTTGGATGCTCCCTGGAGGACGTCCAGCTCCTCCTGCAAGGCGGTCGGGTGTCTCCAGGCCACCTGAGAGACGTGATCTCTCCGGTTTGTCCCCAGGTCTGGCTTGCGGGCCGTCTCCTGGTAACGACGCGCCCCCCAAAAACGCCTCCACAGGTGAGCATCTCTGCCTCCTAACCCTAACCCCTAAACCCTAACCCTAACCCTAACCCTAACCCTAACCCCTAACCCCTAACCCCTAACCCTAACCCCAACCCCTAACCCTAACCCTAACCCCTAACCCCTAACCCCTAACCCTAACCCTAACCCCTAACCCTAACCCTAAACCTAACCCCTAACCCCTACCCTAACCCCTAACCCCTAACCCCTAACCCCTAACCCCTAAAACCCTAACCCCTAACCCCTAACCCTAACCCCCTAAACCCTAACCCTACCCCTAACACCCCTAACCCCTAACCCCTCACCCCTAACCCAACCCTCACCCTAACCCTAACCCCTAACACCTAACCCTAACCCCTAACCCCAAACCCTACCCCTAACCCTAACCCTAACCCCTAACCCTAACCCTAACCCCTAATAACCCCTAACCCCTAACCCCTAACCCCTAACCCTAACCCTAACCCTAACCCTAACCCCCCCTAACCCCTAACCCCTAACCCTAACCCCTAAACCCTAACCCCTAACCCCTACCCTAACCCCTAACCCTAACCCCCTACCCCTACCCCTAACCCTACCCCTAACCCTAACCCTAACCCTAACCCCTAACCCCTAACCCTAACCCTAACCCCTAACCCCTAACCCCTAACCCTAACCCTACCCTAACCCTAACCCCTAACCCCTAACCCTAACCCCTAACCCCTAACCCAGGAGGAAACTCACTCCCAACTCCTTTCGGCCACCGCCTGCCAGGAAGGAAAAACAAACCTCCCCGTCCTCGTCGGTCGCACCCCCGGCCGTCGGACCAGCGGCGTCGCCCGCCTCAGTTTGTCCGTGCGCTCACGGGTCGGATAGAGACACTAAGACAGGAACCATTTCCACAGAGAGACAGAGACGCCGTTTACATATTGCTGTTTTTCAGGTCGCGCACACTCGGAAAGAGAGATTTTTAAACGTCAAGCACACACGCAGGCTAACTCGCGTTTTCTGTTTTTGTCTTTGCGTGAATGCTCACATCCACAAAATGGTACAGGAGTGTCACATGAGCGGAGGAGGAGGGGCGGGGGGGCAGGAGGGTCTCTGGGGAGCTCGTCGATGGGTTAAATTTCCAGACGAGGACGTCGAGTTTAAAAATGTCGTTAATATCTGAAGAGGAGACGTAAAGAGACGTAAAACGTCTAGAAAGAAAATGAACCCTTTGGTTAACAGATAAAGATCTCAACACTTTAAAAATCTAAAATATACTCCTCTTTAACTAAACGAACCACTGCTTTCATTTGGCAAGACTGATAAATAACGGTTTAGTCCATTCCTGACCAACGCAAGACGAGTTGGACTTTTCATAGAAGACCCAAAAAAAAAAAAAACGTTCATCCCGCCAAAGTCTGAGTTACGTCGGTGATAAAACCCTGTTTCCACCTCACAGATTAAACATGCAGGCGATGAGGGCGACTCCCCCGCCGTCGGGGTCGTCGTCGATGGGAAACCATGAGCTCAGATTTAACTGCCAGTGAGGTTCTGGGCCTCGGACGCAAGCAAGAGACCGAATTCGCCAAAGGCGCCGAAACACCCGTCGGCGGTCCGCTCGGGTATCAAACTACCGACGTTTGTTCGGCAGACGTCACCGGCGCTCGTGCAAAACATATTTCAGGCGAACCGGTGCCCAGCTTCTTGGCGAGACCCAAAAACTGGCAGCAACGAAGCAAAACACGAATCGGCACAGACGTACGCCGGGAACCCGGGCGGCGGCTTCCCCGCCCCCCAAATACAGGTACCAGGTATGACATGGACAAACACAGCAGGAACAAGGTGATGAGATGTTTTCTTCAGAGGGGCTGGTACCTGGTATCTGGTACCTGGTACCAGATACCTGGTACCAGGTATCTGGTACCAGGTACCTGGTACCAGATACGACGTGTTTTCTTCAGAGGGGCTGGATTAGTCGAAGGATCGCAGGACCTTCGGTCAGATACAAGGCACTATAGATTCTGCTATAGAATGGCTAAATTAGGAGGATTTTGGGCCGAGAGTGACAGAGAAAAGGGGCGGGGCTTCACCGTGAGGAGTTGGAGCGACGGCGGCGAAAGCCCGAGGAGTCTCGGGGGGGGGGGGGGGGGGAGTCGACGATGGAGAGAAAGTGGAGAAATCTGGTGGAGTGCAGAGAGAAGTGGAGTTAAGACTGCATCTCAGCGCGAAGCATCCAGGGAAACCAGCAGCAGAACAGCAACCTGGAGGAGGAGAGGAGGAGGGGGGGGAGGGGAGTCTGGAGGAGAGGAGGAGGCAGGTAGGAGGAGGAAAGAGGAGGAGAAGAGGAGGCGGTGGAAGAGGAGGGGGGCTCAAAGGAGGAAGAGGACGGAGGATGGAGGGGGACGGGGCGGGCTCGGGCTGGGCGAGGGGGGAAGAGGCGGAGGAGGGGTTCGGACTCGGGGGGGAGGTCGGAGCGAAGAAGAGACCACGGGGGAAAGAGGAGAGAGACGGAGGAGGAGGACAGAGTGGGGAGGAGGAGGAGGGAGCGGAGGAAGAGAAGAAGCGAGGAGGAGGGGGGGAGGACAATAGGACAAACGGGAGGAGAGAGAGGAGGAGGGGGCGGAGGAGGAGAAGAGGAGGAGGAGGCGGAGGAGAACCGGCGGGGAAGCGAGGGGGCGAGGGAGGAGGATGGAGAGGTGGTGGCAGGGGGAAAGAAGAGGAGGAGGAGGAGGGAGGGGGAGGAGGAACGAGGAGGCAGGAGGAGGAAGGGAGGGGGAGAGGAGGGGAGAGGAGGAAGAGGAGGAGGACAGGAGGAAGAAAAGAGGGAGGAGAAGAGGAGGAAAGAGAGGATCGGAGCGCGAGAAGAGGAGGAGGCGGAGGAGGAGGAAAGGGGAAGAGGAGGAGGGGAGAGAGGAGAGGAGGAGGGGGGACGGAGGGGGGGCGCGGGGAGGAGGAGGCTCTTTTTTTCTTCTTTTTTCCTCTTTTCCTTCGGAGGGGGTCGAGGAGGAGAGGAGGAGGAGAGAAGGAGGAGGAGGAAGGGGAGGAAGAGGAGGGGAGGAGGAGGAGGAAAGAGGAGGAGGAGGAGGAGCATAGAGGAAAGTGGAGAAGAAGAGTTTAGTAAAACAGACTCTACAGATGGACGACATCTCTTTGTTCTTCCTGTTACGCTTTGATTTTAAATAAATAAGGAAACGAGGGGTCCACTTCTACTTGGACCACCAACATTTACAGCAAGTCCAGAACCAGAACCAGAACCAGAACCAGAACACCAGGAGGAGCCAAACTGGTTCTCTGTTGCTCACACAGAGAAACCTGGACGGGTCAATGTGATTATAATCAATCAAAGATGATGAATTTATGTCATTTTCCTAAATAATGGAGATGGATTTTTTTATAGTATCCTCACGAGATGGAGGGATGGATGGATGGAGGGATAGATGGAGGGATGGATGGATGGATAGAGGGATAGATTGATGGATGGAGGGATGGATGGATGGACAGATGCAGGGATGGATGAAGGGATGGATGGATGGATGGAGGGAGGGATGGATGGGATGGGGAGGAGGATGGGAGGGATGGAATGGAGGAAGATGACAGATGGAATGGAGGAATGGATGGATGGAGGAGGGATGGATGGGTGGATGGATGGATGGACAGGACAGATGGATGGATGATGAGATTGATGGATGGATGGATGGATGGAATAGATGGATGGATGGATGGATGGATAGATGGATGGATGGATGATGGATTGATGGTGGATGGATGGATGATAGATGGATGGATACGATGGGATGATGGATGGATGGATGGGATGGATGGATGGATGGATGGATGGATGGATGGATGGATGGATGGATGGATGGCTGGGGGAGACTGATGGATGGATGGATGGATGGATAGATGGATGGATGGATAGATGGATGGATGGATGGATGGATGGATGGATGGATGGATGGATGGATGGATGGATGATGGATGGATGGATGGATGATGGATGGATGGATGGATGGATGAATGGATGGATGGATGGATGGATGGATGGATGGATGGATGGAGGGATGGATGAATGACAAGCTACCTTCATGTACGTTTCCTCTAGTTTGCACTTTGTCTGCTTTGCAGATGTGAAAGCCGAAGTGACGTAACAGCCAGCTGTTGGTTGCGCTGCCTCTCTACACCTCTGAGTTTTGTTACGGATGTTCTTTTTGTTGTCTTTTACCAACGTGTGCAGGATCATTTATAATGCTGTATTCTGGTGTTGTGCTTCAATGTTCAACCAACCATTTACACTCATTACCTGGACCAATCACCATGCAGCAACATGGTGACATCACCACCAATAGTTCCCTCATGCTTGGAAAGTTCCTGCTCTGAGGTAGGACCCAATAAAAGCATTTGAACTACAACCAGCCACATTTCCTCTGCAGAAGAAGCTGAACTTCAACCAGGGGACAGCCCTCCCTGGTCTCACCTGGATATGGAGCTCTCAGAAGTCAGGTCTTTAGGAGATCTCATCGTGTTGAAGTTCCTCTTGGGCTGAGACACTGCAGGACACAAACAGACCAGAGTCAGTTCATGGAGGTCAAAGCGCTGACCTCCATCAGGTTCCTGGCTTCACGGCAGCAGCTCTGAGCGTCAGTTTCAACGCTAATGAAACTGTCCTCTCGTTTGGACGCAGAGAGACGGTGAGGCAGGATCCAGTCATGGCGAGAGCTACGACAGTCTCGATGTCCCCTGGTCCAGTTCACCGGACTGAGCAGCTACCAGGGATCTACTTACTGGTGACCTGGTGGACCTTCTTCACCATGGAGCTGTCGTTCTGTGATCCGTCTTTAGGGCCTCCGATTCTGGAAAAATGATAACAAAGAAAACAGTTCATTGACTGGAGGTCTTAAGATTTTCTCCTCAGGAAATTCCTTCTCCATGTTTTCTGGATTATCTGCAGCGCTGTGATGAATCATCATCTTCCACATGACAGCGGACGTAGAAAACGAGGTAAACTTATTTTTTATATTTTTGTAAGGCTGCTGAGAACGATTCCTTTCCTAAAGTTTTTTTCTAACGCTGGCTCTCTATGACATCACAGAGGGTGGGTGCTGGGATCCTGCTTTGTTTTTGTATTTTCTTAGGATTTTTGTCTTGTTTTTCAGGTTTTTTTTCCCGATGCTGTTAACTTTACTTCCTGTCTTACTTTGAAAGCCTGTTTCCATTCTTGCTTTTGTTTTGTTTTACTTCTTTTGGACCCATTTCTACTAGTTAACCTCCCATTTTCAGTTGTTTTTCGTTAGATCTGTTTCAGTTCTTGTCTTGGGTCATCTACGTTTAATAAAGGACTTTCTTTGGATACATCTGCTTCCTGAGTGGCCTGCATTTGGAAGCCATTAGCTCCGCCCACCAGCAAGCCTCTAAGTACTTGATCAGAAAAGCCCTTGAACTCAAATCTGCTTGTTCTCAGGAAGATGATCTCCTTGTGATTCTTCTGAAGTAGTTGCAAGCTTTTGGAGCTTTGTTGGGTGAAAATCTACTTTAGAGGTACCAGAGATTAAACTTAAATGGCTGAAGATGAGCTGAATACAAAAGCTTCCTGCTCTATTTTGCAGTTATGACTCGTCTGTCTTCCTGAATCTAACATAAATAAATTCAAGTGATCCAAAGCTATTGGTCCACTTTGAAGCTCTTTGTTCTGGTGTCACCTCTGAACGCGGGAGGGCGGAGCAAACACGCCATATTTGGGTAGGCAGCTGAAGTACCGGACCCCGAACACGGAGCCGTCGTGTTTTCCCGTGGGCTGATCCAGCTCGACTCCAAACCAGTAACCTGCAGGGACAAAAGCAGATGAATCCCGGGGCGACAAGGCGCGAGACCGTTCAAGACTCCACCGAGGACCGGCGGACGCACCTGGAGCGAAGTCGGTCTTCCCGTAGAAGCGGACGGTGCCGTGTTTCTGACCAGCCACCAGAACTTGATCCCCGACCTCCACGTTTGTTCCCTCCGGATCCAGACTGGCCGCTGACGACTTCTTCCTCTGGGCTGAGAGCGCAAAAACACGAACTCAGCGACAATTGACAACCACCTGCGTCTCCACAGGAAGTGCGTAATTTACAAGGACAGTCAGAAGCAGAGCTAAGTTACCTTTCTCTCGCCCTTTCTCCTTCTTCTCTTTCTCCTTCTTGGTCTTTCCGGCGAGGCGGGAGGCCAGATCCATGCGAGGAGTTCTGGGAGTGGAGGTGACGGACGAAGGCGTCTGATCCACCGCTTTGGAAATCTTTGAGACGGGAGCGAAAATTCCTGCAGGGCCAAAAGGTGCAAAGACACGTGAATCCCTCTGATTTTATCCACTGACGCAGACGCTTGGACATCTTGGACCGTCGTCCTTCTGCAGCTCTTACCCAGTTTAGGGGGGCAGATGAAGTAGCGGACTCCGCCCACGCTGCCGTCATTCTTTCCCTCCGGCTCGTCCAGCTCCACTCCGACCCACTGGCCGCTGGCGAACTCTGTAGTACCGCAAAACCTCAGAGTCCCGCTCTGAGGAGAACAAAGAGGACAGACGAGCCTCTGAAGGACCACTCATGATGTTAGGGGGCGACGTAGAGGCAGTCTGCACGAAATACAGCCACGATTCAAAACAGCCAAACCGAGGCTGCGTGGAGATGGTTTGGTTGGGGCTTTGTGAGTCCAGAGCTCCAGCCAAAGCATCAAGGGACCAAATGATTCAACGTCTGTCACGCTGTTACAAGGGGACGTGTTTGACATTGTCCTAGAATGAAGGAAATACCTTCATGTCGTCCAGGACTATGCGGTCTCCCAGCTTCAGCCCTAGCGAGGACAGCATCAGGTTTCCGGGGATGTTGTCGTAGTTGGGCAGCGTGGCTCTGGGGAGGTTGCAGCTGAGGGGGACGGCGTCCAGCAGCAGCTGCTTCAGCTCTTTGGCCACCATGGCCGCCTCCGCCTTGTCCAGGCTCATGTCCATCGGGTCAGGAACTACCTCTGCCGGGACCTGGCCCTTATCATTCTGCAGAAAAACCAGCCGAGAAGATGTTAGATCTCATGGGTGCAGATTCTGTGACCCAGTTTACCTTTTACCTATCACAGAGATGAGAAAACTTTACCGTTTTACGTCAAGAAGGATTCCCTTTCTTTAAATATCAGAACAAAGACATTTCTTATTATCTTCTTTAAAGTTAGAGGTTTACAAACCCTTGGATAAAAGTTGGTAGAATGATCTTTAAACTGTTTAACTATCTAAAGAACTGTCTTTCCTCCCACAAACACCAGGGGGCATGAATGAGCCTACAGTCAACTGAAAACGAAGGTTCACAGTTGGATGTTACATTTCCTGCGACTGCAGTTTCACGTCCTGAATCATTGGTATGGTGTGTTTTCAGCATCATGTGAGACTTCCTTCTCCAACTCTGATTGGCCAGAAGGTAAGGTAGCCATTCCTCTGCTCTTCAGGATGCTGAGACTACCTTGGATCAGGTACCAATCAATATTCAGACTCCTGAAACCTGGATTAAATGATCTCATGGAAAGTAAAGTGTATATATAACACAATTAGGGAAACCTTGATTCTGTTTATGGAATTAGTGATTTTTCGATGGCTAAACCACCTTAGACCAAGTTCAGATCGAGAGGAGGACACTTGGACTAGCAAAACCAGGGTGAAACCACAATGTTTAGACCACTCAAACTTGTATTAAGTGATCTCTTAGAAAGTGAAGTTGATATAAAATAGGGTCGTTGTTTCAGGGTCGTCTCCCTTCTCTGTGCTATCAAGCATCCTAACACTTAAGTCGTCTTCGCCCATGAGAAGTCCATAACGAACACCTCAGAGAATACCTGGGTTTGGGGGTTTCTCCCAGCCCGCCCCGAAGTGACTGGTGAGAACGGCCCCTGCTCCATATATCTGACTGTCATCGACATCATGAAAGGAGATGCTTTCTAAGGATGGAAGTGGGCAAAGTGGAAAAAGAAGAGGCCCCAAAACTGAGCCCTGTGGAACCCCGGAGAGCAGATGAGCCGGGAAGGATTCAGAACCGGCGAGACTTGCCAAAGGGGACCTAAACCATTCAAGAGAAGAGGCCCCTAAACTGAGCCCTGTGGAACCCCGGAGAGCAGATGAGCCAGGAAGGATTCAGAACTGGCGAGACTTGCCAAAGGAGACCTAAACCATTCAAGAGCAGATGTGATGTAGCCGAGACACTAAAACACTGTGATCCAGCAGGACGAGAGTCATACGATCCTCAGAGTCAGCAGCCATGAGGACGTCACTAAAGACCTTCAGCAATGCTGACACCGTGGTATGCAGCGTTCTGAGGACCTCCAGGACATCCTGCTTCCCCATAAGAGACCTCAACTGTGCATAAACAACCTTCTCTAAGAGTTTAGGAATAAAAGGAGACGAGCCTCAAAAAAGGGCCAAGTGAGAGATTCTTACCCGGACAGTTGGGTTGGCGCCGTGCTCCAGCAGACATTTGACGGCACCCAGGCAGAGGTTGGAGGCGGCGATGTGCAGCGCCGTACCGTAGTGGAAGTCGCTGCACGTGGAGTTCAGCACTGCGGAAGGAGAAGAAGAAGAAATGTCTGACCTCCACCTGACGGCTTTCCTCCTGAGATACTGATCTATTCACGCGGCGGCGATGCGTCGACGGTCGTACCTCTGGGTTTGGCCGCTTTGAGCAGAACGCGGATCAGCTCCGGGACATCGAAGTAGGCGGCGTAGTGCAGGGCGTTCATGTTGGTCCAGCGGCTCCGCAGGCTCACGTCAGCGCCCAGAGAGATCAGCTGACTGGTGAGGCGCAGCGCCGCCGCCGGGTCGCCTGCACACAGGATGAGGGCGGAGCTAAAGGCTGTTCTGGCTCTGACCCACCCCCGACCCAGACGCCAGCCCGGCCCCAGAGACTCGAACCATGAGAGCATCTGATGCACGAGTTTCTGCCAGCTTTTCTAAAACTAGAAGTTCACGTATCTTCCCGAGGCTCCAAATGTAGCTGTAACGACCGGATTCGACTGGTGCTGCCACCTAGTGGACACACTTTCAAACTGATGACACTTCTCTTTGGAGTTCACGGGTCTACCTCCAAATACATTTAAAGTTTCCATCACAGTCAGGCTGTTTTGTTGTAGCTGTTTTGGACTGGTAACGGACCGTGAACCCATCCAAGGTTTTCCCGAGGGCTGCATCCAGTTTTCCACCAGTTGCCGCCTCCCAGAGCAAGCCAACATCCACTGGCGTAACGTATTTGCAGCTGTAAAACAGCTGGATTTTGATGTTACTCATCAGGGAAAACTATGCAAAGCCGTGAACTTTATACATAAAAAGGGCAGCGTCTGTTTTTTGATTGATGGCTGGGACAGCCAATGGCCGGCCGTCATCACTTCAGCTGTCGTCGCTACTGTCTGAAGGCTGACAGATCACGGCTGGACCGATTCTAGTGGCAGCTGGATCCTCCAGTCACCTGACTTTTGTCCTGGGTTACTTCAGCCAACTAACCGGACCACCAACAACTAACCAGCAACATCCTGGACGAGTGCTGCCAGAGCTGAAGCAGGAACCAGCCTCGGTCCACTGGAGGATCTCATACAATCACAAATCTAATGTACTGGAACAGAAAATAACACCATTACAGTGATCCCTCACTAATTTGCAGTTTAAGTTCCGCAGTTTTAGTTTTTTCAAAAATATATAATATAATTTAAAAAAAATTTAAAAATCGAGGAAACATCACAGGATGTTGTGCGCGTTCTCTCACAGCGCAGAAATGCTTTGAGCCACCCTGGCCCCTTTAAGAAGGTGGCCTTATGGGTAATGGTGTGGCCTTATGGGTAATGTAGTGTGTGTGTCGTGGGACGGCAGAACGAAAAACGGGGTTAGATGAAAAGTGTAGTGAGCATCAACAGCAGCCCAGCGTGTATAGATTTACATTGTTTTATTGTTGTTAGCGTGTTAGCCACTAATTACGAGGCAAAAATAGCACAATACCAGCGGTTTCTTTACTACGGTTCAGAGACCAGAGGCTGTGAAGGAAACAGAAAGACCACAGTTGAGCCTTTGTCTTGTTTTGCTGCAGTGTTTCGCTACTTGTTTGGGGTTTTTAAACATATTTTAAAGACATTATTTAGGCTCGGGGGGCTCCGGCTCCAGTTCGCCGATTTTGATTTTCGCGGGGGGGGGCGCCGGTCCCCATTAACCGCGAAAAATAAGGGATCACTGTAATATCACAAATCACTTTCAGCGCACAGAAGCGCCTGAAGGGAAGCGAGCCCGACTTCGCCGGTGAGGTGGACGAGCAGAAAAGCTTCTTACCGACTCCGTGCGCTCCGGCCTTACAGCTGTAGTGAAGCAGCGTCATGTCCGTCAGACCGTCGCGGTCGTTCACATGGCAACCACGTCTCAGGATCTGACACACAGAGGGAAGAAGACACACAGAGAGACACCAGAGTTGGACTTTTCAGAGGGCGGTTTCGACTAACCGACGGCGTCTGGCAGGAGGACTGGAAATCAGATCGTCTGTCATCGACAGCTTTAGAGAGAACGGCGGGACAGTAGAAACCCTGAAGATGAGATGAGGTCGTTGAGGTGACACCCCCCCCCCCCCCCCCCCCAGAGTCACATGGCTGCCAGCTCCTGGGCTCCTCCTCCTCCACCAGTCTGAGGCAGACTCATGCTAAGTCATGGTGGACCAGTCACCTTCAGCCCCCCCCCCCCTCTGCACCAGCCTCCCCGCCACCACTTTAACCGTCTTATGGCTGCTGTGTTTGCTGTTTACTGAAGCTGCAGACGCCGTTTCAAATGAGCTCAGGTGTGACTGCGGCAGAGCGAATCAACGCGACTTCAGCGAACTCTGGATGCTTCTTTAAGAAAAGATTTAAAAACGTGACAACGGTCCAAACGGTCCGTGTTTTGTTGAGCTGCACGACAAAAACATGCCTGGATGGTGTGATTTTACTGAAAGCATTTACAAAGTAGGTTGTTGAAGGTAGCAGTCTGACGTCAAAAATTAATTTTAATAAATTTGAAAAGATTTTGGTTTTTAACAAAAATCTGATTTTTTTTTTGTTCGGAGCCAGTTTTTTTTTTTTTTTTTTTTTTTTTTAATTAAAAAGAAAAGTCAGTGATTTTTTTTTTGAGGAAAAATAATAATTTTCTTTCAAACCAAAAACCTGTGATTTTGACTTTTTTTTTTTTTTTTTTGGAAATAACTGATTTTTTTTTTTTTCCTGAAAAAAAAAATCTGTGATTTTTTTTTTATTTATTAAAAAAAAAAAAAAAAAAAATTTCTGGTTAATCCAAAAAGTCTGTGTTTTTGAATTTTTTTTCTTTTTTAGCAATCACCTAATTTTTTTTCTATAAGAAAAAAAATGGCAAAAAATGTTAATCATGATTTTGTGAAATTCGTGATTCGTTCATTCTGGATTAAAATGTGATTTTGCAAAAGTCAATGTTTTATGACAAAAAGGTTGAAATATTAAGTTAAAAACATGTAGGTTTACAAGAGATAGATAGATGGATGGATGGATGGATAGATAGACAGACAGACGGATAGAAGGATAGATAGATAGATAGATAGATAGATAGATAGATAGATAGATAGATAGATAGATAGATAGATAGATAGATAGATAGATAGATAGAGACAGAAGGATGGATAGATAGATAGATAGATAGATAGATAGATAGATAGATAGATAGATAGATAGATAGATAGATAGATAGATAGATAGATAGATAGATAGATAGATAGGATAGATAGAGATAGATAGATAGATAGATAGATAGATAGATAGATAGATAGATAGATAGATAGATAGATAGATAGATAGATAGATAGATAGATAGATAGATAGATAGATAGATAGATAGATAGATAGATAGATAGATAGATAGATAGATAGATAGATAGATAGATAGATAGATAGATAGATAGATAGATAGATAGATAGATAGATAGATAGATAGATAGATAGATAGATAGATAGATAGATAGATAGATAGATAGATAGATAGATAGATAGATAGATAGATAGATAGATAGATAGATAGATAGATAGATAGATAGATAGATAGATAGATAGATAGATAGATAGATAGATAGATAGATAGATAGATAGATAGATAGATAGATAGATAGATAGATATCAGTGTCCTTTAGTCGTTAGTGTGATGACACAGTCAGAACGAGCTGCTGACTGTGATGTCATTGTCCTTTATATCTGTGCGCGTGTCTGTGCGCGTGTAGGTGTGTGTGTGTGTGCATGTGTGCGTGTGCCCACAGGAAGCTGAATCTGTGTTGTTATGACGATGACAGCTGAGTGGATTGATGCCAGACCTGTGATTCTCTCCTTAAATGGGAGTCAGTTTTAGCAGGTTACCAGAAGGTTTGGGTCCCGTCTCCATGACAACAACAGTCATTCTCTGTGTCTACTCGGTATCCAGGGGGACCAGGGCTGTCTTATGTGGACTAAATGATGTTCAGTTAAGCCACCCGTCTCTCACTGCAGCAGCTCCACTCTCTTTCCAGGAGTTTCATGACCTGTTTTCATTTACAACCTTTTAAAAACACCACAATAACTTCATAACAGTAACTTCAGAAAACCGCCTCCATCACAGAACCGGAACCGAAACCGACGGACCCGGCGCGATGCGGCGGCCTCACCTCGTTGCCGATGACGTCGATCTTGTGCTGCACCTGGGGAACCCACTGACGGACGATGGCAAACAGCTCGGGGATGGTGGTCCGAGGGTCCATGAGGATCTCCAGGCAGGCCGGGTCGTTTGGGTCGAAGAAGGTGAAGGCTGGAGACAGGAGAGTCCGGGAAAGGAAAGGAAAGGAAAGGAAAGGAAAGGAAAGGAAAGGAAAGGAAGGGGGGTGCAGAGGGACAGTCAGACCAAAGTAGGACAGGAAGAGACTCCACACTGACACCAAGGAGATTCTGTCTCCATCATCAGATTAGAGACCCTGCAGGTTCTGTTCCTGCCAGATCTGCAGCTCTGAGCAAGATTTCCTTTCACTGAGTAACAACTTTCATGACGACAGGGAGCCGACGGCTTCACGAGTCTCACAAAGAACAACGGACTTGATCGGATCCGGTGAACCTACCGGGCCTCTGAACTCTTTAGAGGTCAAACTGTCGGCTACGGTTCACTTGGACACATCGTCCTCCACCAGGACGCCAGCAGAGGTGTCCCGGGCCGGGAGTCGAACCTGCGACCGCTGCGGAGGAGGACTCGGCCTCGGTACCACGGACCGCCTCAGAGCTACCCAGCAGCCCACCGATGCTGTTTTCTGCACCACCTCCTCCGTACTACAAAGATCACAGCTACGTAGTATTTCACCGTTAAAGTGAGCACAGGTGAGATCACGAGTTTACCGGGACGTTCTGGGATCATGTGAGAACCTGCTCGTTTAAAGACGTGTCTCTCGCTGTGTCTCGTCTCCTTGCAGGAGGTTCGAATCTGTCGTAAGGTGCAGTGCAGTCGAGGGTCGAAGCTGTAGGGGAGGCACAACTACTGACTTCTTAGACGTCTACCAGGGGGAACACCAAGGCATTCCCAAACCGGTCCAATCATCTGCAGCATGTCTCAGGTCTGATGTTGGACATCTCTGAAGCTCCTCCCCCAGAGAGACATCCCAGAACTCCCTCAACATCAGTAATATTCAGTTAAAAAGTTACAGTTTTACCACAAAAATTCATGATTTTCAAAAAAAAAAAAAAAAAATTGCTGTTTTACAAAGGTTGAAAAAATTTTAGGAATTTTTGTCAAAAAATTTCCTCCTGAATTTAACCTGCAAATTTGGTGCCAAATTCACAATTTGGCAAGATTGAGATCCGATGACAAAAAGTCGTATTTTTACACCAAAACAGTGAATTTTTTTTTTTTTTTTACAAAAACAGAAATTTGGTGTATTTTTGTCGAAAAGTTGCAGTTTTGTAAAATTTCTTGATATCGCGACAAAAAGTCGTGATTTCACGTTAAAAAGTCTGAGTTTTCTCAAAGTTTAAGTTTTGTGACAAAAAGTCGACTTCGTTTTCACAAAAACTTGCAATGTTGAGTTTAGAAGTCGTGATTTTTGTGAAATTTGCGATTTTACAACAAAATGTTTTATTGATAGGACCAAGCTGGAGTTACGTGAAATTATAAATGACACTGAAGATTTGCTCTGTTTTGGCGTCGGACCCTAGCGGTCGGCTGAGAAACTGCCCGTTTGCCCAGTTTTGGATGAACCGATGGAGTCAGCTCCTCCCACTATGAGGTCATCCACAGAGATCCGAACCGACGCTAAATAGCTTCCTGAAAGCTATTTGCCGCCGTAACTCGGGTGTGAAGTCGCAGCCGATACCTGCACCACCGAGTTTCACGAAAAAGAAACAAAAGAGGTGTTTCTGTCTTTTTCCATGATCGCGTTTGGAGACAGAAGTCAGGCTCCTCTACAACAGAAGATGAACTCGCGGTGCCACCAAGTACGAGCAAAATTAAGTTCGAGTAAAGTAGTTTGAGCGGCCGCCTTCTGACCCAGATTTCTACGACGGAGGAGCGACACCTTCAATACGACTTGGACGAAAGCATCTCGAAAAAAACGGAAACGTAATAGCGCATTTAGATCAGGAGCAGTTTGGTTCAGACAATAACCAGCAGTCACTGGCCAGTCGGTCCAGTGAGCATGACTCAGCGCTCTGTGGATAATGACTGTGGCAGCTCTGAGCACGTCTGATGAATGCTAACGAGCCTGGCGTCTCACAGCAGCGTTCAGGGGATTTTCCAAGCTGCGGATCAATAACGTAACGTACGTAAGATGCCCAGTCGGTTCCCAGTATTGGCCAACACCCAAAGACGACTTTCTGCCATGTTTGCAAAGCGCAACCTTCGCAAGCTCACGACCCACAATGCACTGTCCAGCAAACAGGGCCTCTTTAGCTCAGGCATGTGTCACGTCTGAGGTCGTGGCGCTTTGACAGCACAGATGAACCACAGCGGTTTGCCGATAGCTGTAGCCAGACTGCCCCGAAACCACGCTACAGAGGAAGGCTCATATCCATGACCTCACTCATCCGGTCATAGACCGGTTCACCTGGTGGGAGTGTCTGACAGGAGGTATTTAAGGGGGTAAGACTCACTAAACCAGAGCAGTACGAGACCTGAAGAGCACCAGGGTACACTGTAAAAAAAAAAAAAAAAAGTTGTAATATAACAGAATTTTACTGTCTATTTTACAGTTTTGTTTCTGTACTTTTAAAATACCATTTAATTTACAAAAATAGACCGTGATTTTACATGTCAAATGTAAAATAACATTAAATCACTGTAACTGTGAAAACACCATATTTCTGTTCTTTTACAAAAAAAATTATTGTTAAAAATACGTTCACAAGTATATCATAATTTCACAAATATTTGTATGTTATTTAAGGGAATAAAATGTAAAATTCAATTTTAAAACTCTAAAAAAAAAAAAAGGAAAAAGCATTTCAAATTACTAAGGAATTAATAGTAAAAATTTGTAATTCTACTATAATTTCTTTGTTAATTGACTAATATTTTCATAGAAAATAACTACAACTACTCTCATTTCTAGATGGTAACATTTATCAACATTATATTAATAAATGATCGTTAATTATATTTATTTTGAAAGGCCATCTAAAGAGACGTAGGGAAAGGGGAAAGCTTGAGAGGGTGAATAATAAAGAGTTGGACTTGAACTTAGCGCTGCTGCCTCTGCTGATGGAGCATCAGCTCTACCAAGGGAGCTGCTATTAAATGCTTTCAATAAAGCATTTCTCTGATAGATATGCTGCTAGTGATCTGGCAGGTCCTTTTGGGTCGTTTCCCAGCATCCTTTGCAGCCCTGGTTGTTTAGGTGCTTAACTGTGTTTATTTGTTAGTTATTTGATTTAATGCTGCCATGTAAAGTCTGTTGCTGGTTTGACTCCCTGTTGATTCAGACCTCTTACATTTAACATGTTCATTTGTTTAACATGTTCATTTGTGTCACCCTGAGTTAAGTCTGTCTGTGTTCGAATGAGAAGCCGCAAGTTTGATGAGTTGTTTTCAATAAAGTGTGTAAAACAAAACTTCTGCTGTGCAAAAACAGGAAGTTGACAACATACTCCTTTAGCTAGCGCCATGACTCTGACCAGGATCCACTACAATACAAAGGCTACAGTCCTTAAAATTGTAGCAATTTTAAACCCGATATCTAGTTATTCAACATTTTTTTGACATGTTTTGAGAGATGAATCACATTATTTTTCATGTCATATACTGTTATATTACATCAAACACAAATTATTATACAACTTCTTTACATAAAATAACGTCATTGAAACCAATTAATAACAGCACATTTCTGTAAATTTAAGCATTAGTATTCATAATACAGCATTTACTTACCATATTTCTAGGTAATTTAATTGTTTTAAAATGTTAAAATGTTTCTACTTAAATGTTAAAAACAACCTGAAGATAAGGCAAAATCTTGTTAAAATCACAACCACAAACTGTATTTGAATTATGGAAAAAAAAACTGTATTTTTATGAGAAAGTAATTTTCTGTTATTTCTGGCGCCCCAGCTGCCGGAAAATTACTGTATTTTACAATTTTTTTTTTTTTTTTACAGTGTAGCTGTCTTTACAGAGATGCAGGACATTAGGGTTAGGGTTAGGGTTAGAGTACGACATTTGATGTGATTTCTGTTTTTGTGGGAGGGGTGTGTTTAGTGACTGTATATTCACAGGTCAGCGTGGATCACGTGACCTCTCAACATACAGATGCAGGTGAAGGTGACGCCCTGACCAGACGCACCCAGGTGTTTCTGAGATGGTGTGACGTACCGTAGTCTTTGGGCAGAGGCGCCTGAGCGGAGGGGTGCACCACGGCCCGACGCCGCGGCTCCTGGACCGGACTCTGGTACTCGGACACGGACAGCGGCTCGGGTTCGACGGGAGCATCCTCCTCCTCCTCCTCCTCCTCCTCCTCCTCCCGCTCCTCTCTCTCCTCACGCTCCTCCTCCTCCCGCTCCTCCTCCTCTCCTCTCCTCCTCACCTCCTCCGTCCTCACTCCTCCTCGTCCTCCTCCTCGCTCCTCCTCCTCCCTCTCGTCCTCCAGCTCGTACTCCTCCTCGTCCTCTTCTTCTTCTTCCTCCTCCTCCTCTTCCTCCTCCTCCTCCGTCAGGGCCTCCTCCTCCTCTCTCTGGGCCCTGCCCTCCTCCTGCTCCTCGCGGTCGTGCCGCTCCTTCTCCTGCACCTCCAGGTTCTCCTCCTTTGTCATGATGAGGGTTGGTTCAGCCGGGCCTGTCGGGGAACAAGTTTCATCTTTGAACCTTCACCAACTCACTTGATTTAGAAGTTACATCCATCCTGCTAGTCCAACCAGGCTGGTGCACAGGTGGGACTCCAGGTGGAGCTCAAGCACCTCCCCCTTTACCCCCCGACTAGACAAGTGTCCTTCCTGCAGAGCGGCTGTTTCAGCAGCAGTCTCACATCAATGTTGGGGTTTCATACATCATTCTTTTACAGCAAAAACAAAAGTTCTACAATTCTACAAAAAAAAAGTATGTTAGAAAAATTGAGTGGTTAAAAAAAAACTGTGAAAAACTGGAAACCAGAGTTCTGCAGAACTGGTGACCAGTTTGGACATGAAGTCGTAATCTGACCTATGAAAGTTGCTATTTTGCAAAAGTCAATATTTTCCAATAAAAAGGTTGTAATATTCCGTTAAAAAGTCACAGTTTTACCACAAAAAAGGCTGACAAAAACTTGGAAATTTTTGTCAAAACATTTCCTCCTAAATTTTACCTGAAAATTTGGTGCCAAGCACACAATTTGGCAAGGTTGAGATCTGATGACAAAAAGTCGTATTTTTACACCAAAATAGTAAAAATTTTGGATTTTTTTACAAAAACTTAAATTTGGTGTTTTTTGTCGAAAAGTTACAGTTTCAAAAAATTACAATTTCATGTTAAAAAGCTGTAGGGGAGGCACAACTACTGACTTCCTAGACATCTACCAGGGGGAACACCAAGGCATTCCCAAACCGGTCCAATCATCTCTGCAGCATGTCTCAGGTCTGATGTTGGACACCACTGAAGCTCCTCCCCCAGAGACATTCCGCCCAGATGCATCCAGAACTCCCTCAACATCAATAATATTCAGTTAAAAAGTTACAGTTTTATCACAAAAATTCATGACTATCACAAAAAAAATTGCAGTTTTACAAAGGTTGAAAAAAATCAAAAAATTCAAAAGTCAAAAAATTTCCTCCTCAATTTTACCTGCAAATTTGGTGCCAAATTCACAATTTGGCAAGATTGAGATCTGATGACAAAAAGTTGTATTTCTACACCAAAACAGTGAAATTTTTTTTTTTTACAAAAAACAAAAATTTGGTGTATTATTGTCGAAAAGTTGCAGTTTTGTAAAATTTCTTGATATCGTGACAAAAAGTAGTGATTTCATGTTAAAAAATCAGAGTTTTGTCAAAGTTTAAGTTTTATGACAAAAAGTCAATTTCATTTTACAAAAACTTGCAAAGTTGAGTTTAGAAGTCGTGATTTTTGTGAAATTTGCGATTTTACGACAAAATGTTTTAACGATAGGACCAAGCTGGAGTTACGTGAAATTATAAATGACACTGAAGATTTGCTCTATTTTGGCGTCGGCCCCTAGCGGTTGGCTGAGGAACTGCCCGTTTGCCCACTTTTGGATGAACCGAAGGAGCCAGCTCCTCCCACTATGAGGTCATCCACAGAGATCCGAACCGACGCTTCAGGAAGCCTGTGGGGTTCGTCCATGTCTCTTTACGCAGTCTGTGGTTCTCATAGACATCTCTGAGGAAAACCCTCCTACTGGAGCTCCAGCGTGTTAAAGGATCTTTGCTGGTTCGAAGCTTAAATTAACTCGGGCTAACGAGTCCTGATGAAGACGCAGTAAGTATGTTAGCCTGCAGATGTGCTCTAATGGAGGTCCATTTAACTTTTTAAATTGTGTACTGGCCAATCTTGAGATACTTAATTGCATTTTTTTTTTACAAGATGTTTAAGCAGAAGATAGTTGCGTTTTTCTCAGTCCTGCGACCAAAACTTTTGCCATTGTAAAAAGTGTGGAAAAATATGAATAACAGCAGTGAAAGTAACAGGACTGAGTTTTTAGCATAGTATTAGCTGACCAGGTTCCACTGCAATCAGAAAAATGGCATCTTCTGCATTAATATGCCATGAAATGTAATCTGATTACATCAGTGAGCCCGTGGAGTTAGCAGCTGGTTGAACCTCCTTCAGCAGGAGTCAACAAGCTCCTTCTGTCTGTTCTGTCTCTGGATCGGAGACGTTCAGGAGGACCAGTCCAGGAGGCGGGTTTACCTCCACGTTCAGGGTCTGTATCACCCACCTTCTGGACCAGACACCCTGACGTCGTCCTGGATGACTGTTCGTTCGGCGGTGGTGAGGCAAGCCCGAACCATGATGCTCCCTCCACCATGCTTTACTGTTGCGTTGGTGTTTTGACATTGGCAAGTCGTGCGTCAGGATTCAGAGGAGGAAGAGTCAGATTTTGAGTTTCTCTACGTTGTTTTTGAGAGTGGAACCACTGTTTGCTAACACATCTGTGAAAATGACTCAGCATTTTATCACACAAGACACTCTTCAAGTAAACCAAAGACGCATTGCAGCGCTGCATCTGAACAAACCTCTAAATTTCTCTGGATATACGAGACCAAGGTCAAGCACAGCGGTGGAGCTGTGATGATTTAGGGTTGCGTTCATTAGGATACGAGATAATTCATATCTAAAACTGCCACTATACGATAGCGATAGTGATTATATCGTATCACAGTGAGCAGCTAGAATAACGTTTCAACGTTTCCATTTCTGGGTTAAATTATCCAGTTGAAAGATGAACGATCATTGTGCATCGATGCTACGGGATCGTTCATCATTAAATCGACGGATCGACTGACCGTTACATCTCTGGTTGCAGCCACGGTTCATCAGAGGACGCTAAAGTCAGATGTGAGGACATCTGTCCAGCAGCAAACGCTTGGCTGAAACTGGGTCATTGAACAAGGTTGCTGAAAAAAGACACACTGTAAAGGTCCAATCGGACCTGAGACCTCAAACTGATGGAAAGGCTTTTGTATTTATCTGTTTAAACGTTAGCTTTTCGCTCAGATGCAGGTGTGGTTCCAGTTCTGGCTGACTGGTATCTTCTCCATTTACATTCAGCATCAGACATCTAGAGCTCCGTTTGGTTCAGAGATACAAGGAACAGGAAGATCTGACGCTAAATTGACCCGCGGCATCCGACTGATAATGGCTGAAGCTAATAGCGCTAATGCCGAGGCTCCCTGTCCGTCATTAGCTGTCAATGGGCCTGACTGGATTAAATCAGCTCTCCACTTTAGCAAATGGACAAGATGCTGAAATCCATCCGGCAGCCGCTCCCTCCATCATCGAGCCATCCGTCTTCTCCTCCATCTAACCAACGAGCGATGGGTGGAAAGGGAATAAGTGAATTTATTGCTTTAGATGAGTCATTCTACCAAACAGGTGCCATTCGTGTCTCTGGGACATAACATATAAAAAGGCATGAAAATAAAACACGTTTATCGTTAAGCAAAATCTCCTGCTCATTTGTGCAACTGCAAATTCAAAATACATTCTTGCGAAATACATACCCTAACCCTAACCCTTACGCAAAATGTAATCATTAAAATCCCTTCAAAAATAATATTTGTGTGCATCATTGTGATTTTTCATATGTCACGTGTGCTCTGAATATATATTTTTCATAACAAATTCATAATATTTTAGTTAAAATGCACATTTCAGTCAGGTCCATGTTTTTCACTCAGTGCTGTTACCATAACACTTCCCTCATCTCAAAAGATCTGGAACATTCCCGAGGTCACATGTTCCACAGGAAGTTGCATCATTTAGATCTTCTGAGGGGTCATGGAAAGGTCAGAAGTAAAGCCTCCCTTTTTTGATGTCTGTACATTTCATGATTTTGAAACTGTGACCAACAAGGTCAATCTCAACTTACAGTCCTGTTACCTAAATTATGGTTTATTTTTACAAATACACATTTTTGAAAATCAGTGGAACCTGGTCAGTATTTCATACATCGGCTAATACTATGCTAAAAACTCAGTCCTGTTACTTTCACTGCTGTTACTCATATTTTTCCACGCTTTTTACAATGGCAAAAGTTTTGGTAACAGGACTGAGAAAAACGCAACTATCTTCTGCTTAAACATCTTGTAAAAAAAATGCAATTAAGTTTTTCGAGATTGGCCAGTACACAATTTAAAAAGTTAAATCTGTTTGTCATTGATACTATTTTCACCTCATGTCTTAGAAAGTCTGCAGGCTAATTTAGATACAAATGAGCTGAAAAATAAGGCCCCACATGGGATTGTTGGTTCCGTGTGAACTGAGCGCCCAGATACGACCCAGATACGACCCAGATAAGACCCCCACCCTTGGGCCTGAGCAGACCCACTCTGATAAATTCACAACACCGACAATCCCACGTGGAGCCCAGTTTTCGGCCCACTTATAGTTGAGAGGGGTTCCACCTACACATGCTCAGTGGAAGATGCTAGAAGATGCTAGCATCAGATTTACAACAGCAACAGATTTACCAGCTGCTGTCTACAGAACGAGAGCCAACACCTGGTCTTCTTTTCTGAGGTGAACCAGGGAGTGCAGTTCCTCGACTGGCCACCAGAGGCTACGTCTCCATCGACCTCCGTGTGAAAATGTCCAACTTTGCAGCAGAGATGAATTTACAAAAAAATACCAGGCTTGTTTGCACATTTCTGAGTTAACGCTGGGCGGAGCAGTGAAGACTTGGCTGAAAACGAAGCTACGTCTTCGACGGAAACACATCGCTGACATCTGACGAGGACCCGGGGAGCTCGCGTCAGGAGTACGTTTCATTTTATCGACGTCCGTTCATCAGGAAGTGATTGGACGGGACGTAAAGATGTCCCCGTACAGGACGAGACACGACTCATTAAAGCAAAGCCGTCCCTCTGTGAGTTTGCTGATTCCTCTGAGTTCACCTACTGAACTAGGGATGGGCATGATTAATCAATTAATCGATGATTGATCATTAAGAATTTGGTCGAGGACATTAAATTTTGAAATTTGTTGCCAAATTTTGAAATTTGGCAACAGGGGGCAACATTTCACCATCTCTCCTAGCCTGGCTTGCCTCAGTTGTTACATGTGAGCTTCTGTAGGTCATCGCCTAATCATGAAGCGGTCGCGGTGAAGTGTGGCGTGGAACCATTTTAGTTTAGAAAATGAGCAAGTGTACTGCAATCACTGCAATGCTAATTACAAATACAATTAATCGACAACGACAATGATGTATCACTTGAACAACTTGCATCCAAGCCTTGTAAAGGACGGTGGAGGCGGTTCATCATCAGCCTTGCCTAGCCTAGCCTAGCCTAGCCTCAACTCGGTGTTAGCACGGACCAGAAGGAGCTGCAGTGCACATCGAGCACACAACAAGCGCATCTTTTTAAGAATCTTTTTAATAATCAAAAAGTCTGATATCATGGGATATAAATTGTCCTTGTTAAGTAGTCTCCTCGATATCTCTTTTTTTTATTATCGTTGTTTTTTTTAAAGAAAAGAAAAAGGAAATGTCTGTTACGTTATGCGTCTCTGGCTGGCAACTTGAAGCCTCTCGTTTGCGAAATGCGCTAGAGTTCACGTTTAACTCGTCTTGTTAATAAAAAAACATCCTCGAAGAAAAACAGCTGTTTTTTTTTTTTTTTAATCATTTTGCTATATAAGACTATAGGGCATTATTGACATAATTTTAATATAAAAATGTTAATGATTAATCAGTTATTAATTATTAATTCTCCCGCCGATCGACAAATAAATCTTGCCCGTCCCTATACTAAACAATTAGTGCGTTTACATGGGAAGTTCAATTCCTCTTTAATTCAGAATTAAAATTAAATCCGATTTAAAATGATTAAAAATTATCATGTAAACACCTAATTCCGAATGAAAATGTCAATTCCGAATTAAATCTTAATTAGGAAGTAAGTGTCTGGTTTATTCTGATTTTAAATCAGAATAAAATAATTCCACGGTCATGTAAACACTCATTCAGCTTTAAATTAATTCCGATCTTTCTGCGCATGCTAGTTCTCTTGCCCGTCTGTCGCCATGACGCTTATATTCCGCGCTGGGCTTGTTTTCAAAAGAAAATCATCGACATGATGTTGTCGTGCTGCTGCTTCAAAAATAAAATCAAAACAAATCCAAAAAGGATGCTAATAATGTAGTCCTCCATGTTGTTGCTAATCTAGTAAGTTTGTTTTCTTCCAGTAGACGTAAATACGTAAAGATGTCCGCCCCCCCCCATCCAATCAGAACACTTTCCAACCCCCAGACATTAAGCGGAACTGGATAAAGCCGATCAAACGTGTTTTCCATGTAAACCTTAAATTCTGAATTATTATTTCCATGTAAACTCGAAGGAAAATAGTTTAATTCTGAATTATTTAATTCAGAATAATTAATTCCGAATTAAAAAATATCATGTAACCGTGGCCAGTGGAAGAAAACTGGTGTTTGAACCGGACAAGAGGCTGCTGGGAGACGAGCAGTTCCCTGGTCTTCTCCAATGGATCACAGCTGATGGAGACCAGCAGGAACCCACCTGGGAACCAGCAGGAACCCACCTGGGAACCAGCAGGAAACCAGCGGGAAACCACCTGGGAACCAGCGGGAACCCACCTGGGAACCAGCAGGAAACCAGCGGGAAACCACCTGGGAACCAGCGGGAACCAGCCTGGGAACCAGCAGGAAACCACCTGGACACCAGCGGGAACCCACCTGGGAACCAGCAGGAACCCACCTGGGAACCAGCAGGAACCCGCCTGGGAACCAGCAGGAACACCCACCTAGGAACCAGCAGGAACCCACCTGGGAACCAGCAGGAAACCAGCGGGAAACCACCTGGGAACCAGCGGGAACCCACCTGGGAACCAGCAGGAACCCACCTGGGAACCAGCAGGAAACCAGCGGGAAACCACCTGGGAACCAGCGGGAACCCACCTGGGAACCACCGGGTATCCACCTGGAACCAGCGGGAACCCACCTGGGAACCAGCAGGAACCCACCTGGGAACCAGCAGGAACCCACCTGGGAACCAGCAGGAACCCACCCGGGAACCAGCAGGAACCCACCTGGGAACCAGCAGGAACCCACCTGGGAAACAAGTGGGAACCCACCTGGGAGCCAGCAGGAACCCACCTGGGAACCAGCGGGAACCTGCCTGGGAACCAGCGGGAACCTGCCTGGGAACCAGCAGGAACCCACCTGGGAGCCAGCAGGAACCCACCTGGGAACCAGCAGGAACCCACCTGGGAAACAAGCGGGAACTCACCTGGGAGCCAGCAGGAACCCACCCGGGAACCAGCGGGAACCCACCTGGGAACCAGCGGGTGTCCACCTGGAACCAGCAGGAACCAGCAGGAACCCCCCGGGGAACCAGCAGGAATCCACCTGGGAGCCAGCAGGAACCCGCCTGGGAACCTGGACCTTCTGCTGGGTTTATCTAACGTTACCACTCTGCTTCTCAGAGTTTCCGTTTGGCGAACGACCTCACAGCGGCGGTGAAACGTCACGTTCCTGCTTGTGGAGGTTATTTTTTTGTTCTCATTGTGTCCTGATGAGTGAGATGTTGGTTCACATCGATCTGGAACCGTCAGATCATTCAGAGCTGGAAGATCAGCCAGAGGCCTCGAGAAGCTAATTAAACCAGTTTCCCACTCTGCGTCTGTCGGGCTTTATCTGGGCCAGCACACACACATGCACGCTCACATGCACACGTACACACATCAGAGGAGGCGTGTCAGACATCCCTCCGGTTTGAGTCGTGGAGTTTAATCTCCTGCGTGACCGACCGACCGTCTGCAGCTGCAGCCATTACAAGCTACATGCTAACAAGCTAACGAGCTGCGTCACACGTCCTCAGACAGCCGGACCCTCGAGATGGCAGACGGGCCCTAAACCTGGCCAAGACCACCTCCAGATGCCGCTGGAGACGTTTGCTTCACGTGTTGGCCCGCTCTCACCCAGGTGGGCACCCAGGTGGGCACCCAGGTGGGCACCCAGGTGGGCACCCAGGTGGGCGCTGCGGCGCCACATCTGTCCAGCTGTGTGACTCACGTCTCTATAACCAGAGCCGGTTTATGTAACCGGAACAGAGACGTGATCCCTAAAAACGGGACTCAGCTGAGGGGATGACAGATGTTACGCAACGCGTGAGTCAGCGTGGACGCAGAAACGTGATGGAGGACGCGCCCGGGGGTCTGAGGGAATCCCCGCCATCAAGGTTACGATGGAGGCGCCGGGGCGGCTCCTGATTAGGGAGACCGGCGGTCACCAGGTGGAACGCTGGTCAGACTTAGCATCATCAGCGGACATTCTGGTGTTTTCTGTTAACAGAATGCCGAGGAGGAAAGACATCAGCAGCGATCTCAGAGGAGCAAGCGCCGCTGCAGCGAGTCGTTGTGGGAGGAGCTATAAAACAGCAGGGGGCTGCCTGAGTCTTCCGGGCCGATAAGTGGTTTTCCCCTTCAGTTGTTCCAGATAAAGTGGGCGGGGCCACTGCGTGTGTCGCGTCGCTCTTTTGCCCGTCGGCGACAGCGGGAACACAAGCTGGAGTACCAACTTTTTGATATAAAATTCCAAACTTATGTTGGAAAATCAGATTTTTTTTATTGTAAAAATCACTAATTTCACGATTTCATGACTTTTTAACATCAAATCACAACTTGTTTGTTTTTGTTGGTAATTTTTTGTAAAAATTTTAAAACTTTTTAACACAATTTTCCCAAAATTTTTGTAATAAAATTTAAACTTTTGTTGAGCTGGAAAAATTTTGCTAAAGAAATATTGTTAATGTTAATTGTGACTCTTGAATAAAAAATTGTAACTAAATATTGACATGTTTTTGTCATAAAATACTGACTTTTTGTCCTAAATCACTTATTTCTGTCGTAATAATGTTTGTCATAAAAAGTGATGTTTTGTCACAAACTTTTTGGGACAAAAAAAATACCACTTTCTATTCAAAAATAACTATTTTTGTTGCAAAAATTAATAATTTAACAACGTCACAACTTTGTCGTAAAAAAAAGACTTTTTGTCAAAAAAATTAAAGATTTTACACAATAACTTTTTGACATCAAATCCCAATTTTTTGTCACCAAATCAGGAAATTTACAAAACTGTAACTCTTGTAGAATTGTATGCTTTTGTTGTTAAAAAAAAAATTATATTAAAAAATTAGAAATTTTTGTTGTAAAAAAAATTTTCATTTTTTTTTCTAAAAAATTTGTTTTAAAAAATGCAACCTTACTTTTGCAAAATGACAACTTTTCTGACATCCAGTCAAATTATTTTCTCTCATAAAAATCATGAATTTGACAATTTCATGACTTCTGGTCAAAAATCTCATCTTTTTGTCTTAAAACTGTAACTTTTGTAGAAGTGCAGAAATGTTGTTTTTGTTGTAATTTTTTTAAATAAAATGACAACCTTCTGACGTCACACCGCGACTTCTCATGTCAGATCGTGACTTCTGAAGGTGAATCAGCTGCTCTGCTGAAAGGACACGTGCGCTCGGAGCGTAAAGGGGGAGGGGCTTCAGCGTCACCTGGAGTTTACCTGTGCAGGCGCCTGTGGGGGGGGGGGGGTGTTGGCTGGAATGAAAACATGTTATTTGTGGTTGTTGTTGTTGATTGTCGGAGGACGTGAGGCGCATCACGCAGGCTGAGAGGCGGGGGCGGCCATGGCGCCCTCCTCCTCCTCCTCCTCCTCCTCCTCCATCCAGCCTCCATCTTACAACAACAACCCGAACCACAGAGAATCACGGTCCGATGTCCCGGAAAAAAACTCCTGTTCGGTCTCAGCCGCAACGCAGACGCAGAAGAAAACCCCAACGTCCAGCCTCCGCGCGCTGCTCCGCATCAATGTGCGCAGAGAGACGCGCGGCCCGCGGACGGACAATGAAGACACGCGCAGAAGGAAACACGGAAAAGGACGCGACGTCGCCACCGATGAACCGACCCCCCCCCCCCGCCGTCAAAACGAGCCGAACCGGAGAACCGGACGGTTTTTAATTTTAGAGGTTTTTGTCTGGAACAGCGCCCCTCTCCCCCCCCCCCCCCCCCCCCCATCCACCCCAGCATCTCCACCCCGCAAATCACACAAAATCACCCGATTCTGATCGATGATTCTCGAAGGAAGAGCAGCTGCGGAGGAGACGGAGGTGTTTTTACCTGAAAACGAGCCGCTGGTGTCCGCAGGTGGAGCCGCTGATGGAGCCGCTGCCTCCTCCGTGATGCGCAGCACAAACACTGATGCTCCCTCCCTCCCTCCTCCTCCTCCTCCCCTCCCTCCTCCTCCTCCCTCCTCCTCCCTCCCCCTCCCTCTCCTCCTCCCTTCCTCCCCCTCCCTCCCTCCCCCTCCCTCCCGTCCTCTCTAGAAAAACCCGCTTCATAGCAACACTCAGTCAGAAACCAGCTTTCTTCTATTTTTCTTGTTTAGACACGATCCGGATCATCAAACAAATGTTCATGTTGGGCAAAGACAAGACTGAGTTAAATACAAAAAGCGCTCTTCAAATCATAAATCAGGGATTAAGTGTGATTACCACATATAAAGCAAAGAGGATTTTTTATGAGCAGAGAAATCTGCTATTTTTAAATCTCGTGTTTCCCCCTGATTATTATGCAGCCTCGTCGTTTTAGCGGCTTTAGCGGTTGTGGGACACAAAAACAAACAAACAAACAAAACAAACAATTGTTCTTTGACTACACAGAGGAGCTGCACACTGCCCCCCAGTGGTCATAGCATGAAGCTGCACCTCCGCTGCTGCATGTTTATTGTGTACTCTGCCCTCTGGTGGTCACAGAATGGAACTGCAATGATAGATAGATAGATAGATAGATAGATAGATAGATAGATAGATAGATAGATAGATAGATAGATAGATAGATAGATAGATAGATAGATAGATAGATAGATAGATAGATAGATAGATAGATAGATAGAAGGATAGATAGATAGATAGATAGATAGATAGATAGATAGATAGATAGATAGATAGATAGATAGATAGATAGAAGGATATAGATATAGATAGATAGATAGATAGATAGATAGATAGATAGATAGATAGATAGATAGATAGATAGATAGATAGATAGATAGATAGATAGATAGATAGATATAGATAGATAGATAGCTAGATAGATAGATAGATAGATAGATAGATAGATAGATAGAGATAGAAGGATGGATGGATGGATGGATAGATGGATAGATGGATAGATAGATAGATAGATAGATAGATAGATAGATAGATAGATAGAAGGATATATCCTTCTATCTATCTATCTATCTATCTATCCATCCATCCTTCTATAGAAGGATGGATGGATAGATAGATAGATAGATAGATAGATAGATAGATAGATAGATAGATAGATAGATAGATAGATAGATAGATAGATAGATAGATAGATAGATAGATAGATAGATAGATGAAACGACCCATGACATTGCTGAACATAAACCCAAACCAAATGAAGCAACCCCAGATCATGAAACTCCCACCGCATGCTTGCACAACAGACAACACAACACAACAACACAACAACACAACAACAACAACAACACAACTCTGGAACAGGATCGATCTGGACTCCTCAGACCACGGGAGCAAACGAAGGCCTCGTATGTTTCAAAAACACCCACACAACTGTTTGTTCTGGATGTCTGGAGCTCCCCCCCCCCAACCTCCAACGCTCCCTCTTCTGGACTGAAGATCATCAGGCAGGAGGTTGCTGCAGTTCCTCTACTGGCCACTAGGCACTGGCTCCTAAACAGGCATGGCTGCCCCCCCCCAGCATGACTGAGCTGTGAGCAAGGACCTGACAGAGCAGAGTCAGACTTTAAGGAGGATGAGTTTACTGTCCTGACAGACCACCAGGACTGGCTGTGGCCGGTCTGCGCTGCGTTAGAGGATCTTTGCAGACATGAGCACCTCCGGTAAATAAAACACCGAGCCCAAAGAAGCAGAACAGATCACTCATTACGTTATTTTCAGGTCTTTTGGGGAGGCGGGGGTGTATATTTTAATTAATGTGCTATTGCACAGGACATTTTAGATTATTAAGAAAATGTATTTTACTGTAAATGTTCATGTGTATTTATATATATGATGTCCTGAGGACAGAAGTGGCACATTTGGTAGAATTACTCATAATGTTTCCAGAACAAGGAGTCCTCATGAAAGGTTTTTTTTTTTTCTCAGTTGTCACATAGATATGTTTCACATGGATCCTGACAGAAAGGTTGTGTTTGGTCTCATCATGTCGAGGCTGTTGTCTCTATACTTCCAGCGCAGGTGATATAATTGAACGTCCTTTGGGCATTCTGCCCTCATCCATCATGGAAGCTTTTGTGTCGCAATCGAAGGTCAGAGTCATTTCTGCTTGTGATTGGCCCGAACTCTGTAAGCCCCGCCCCCTCCCGAAGCCACATGGCCTCTCGCTGCGCTGATTGGGCCTCGCGCCTGCCAGTCGAATCCCCCCCGGCCAATCCGGCGCTTTTGTCCTCTGACTCTCGTCGCAACACGCTCGCCGGTAGTTTGTAGCGCTGCGAACCAAGATGTCGGCTACGACCGTGTTTCCCATGTGTGTGCGAGCCAGCCGGGGCCTCCTGAGGCTCAGGAGCGGGGCCGCGGTCGTCCCTATCCCGGCGCTGGCGGGCGCCATCCGAACACTCTCCGCGGACAAGCTGCCTGCCGCTGCGGGCGGCGCGACGGGCGGACTCGCTCAGGCTATCCTCCAGGAGAGACTCCAGCAGCAGAGCCAGGTGAGGGCCGCTCGGTTTGACAGTCCGGCAGCGCCCGGCGGCGACGGCGGGGGCTCTGTACGCGAGTCAGAGCACGGAGCCCCGCCCTCGCCAGCTGCCCGCGTACAACGAATGGAAGCTACCCGAACATTGACAGCTAGCTGAGCGTAAAATCTTACATTTTTACCGGATCAATGGAGGTAAACTCCTGACGCTGGCGGCTTTGCCTGAGTCGTGGCGGCGAGTGTCGGCTTCAAACACGTCAAACTCC
This sequence comes from Hirundichthys speculiger, assembly GCA_018398805.1. Taxonomy (NCBI): domain Eukaryota; kingdom Metazoa; phylum Chordata; class Actinopteri; order Beloniformes; family Exocoetidae; genus Hirundichthys; species Hirundichthys speculiger. The sequence goes on along the minus strand of JAGFBZ010000197.1, from coordinate 104,320 downwards.
TCGTCTGGAGCTCCAGTCGAGTTTCTGAGTCTGCGGGGATGAATGAATGAAGGTGAGATTACGGAGCTAACAGGCTAGCTGGGCTAACCCACGCTGAAGTTGCTTTTAATTCTCCGTCCTGTCTGATGTGACGTCATCAACCGGGGTTTTTACCTTCTTCTGCGGTCAATAAAGCGGTCCAAATGTAACCGGAAAAATACGTGTCTCCAAACTACAACTTGTACACGATGAGTTTGACGCACGAGAAGGGGGGGGGGGGCGCTTTTATTTTTTTTACGTCTATGTTTACAACCTCGATTCTAAAATAAGTCGTATATAAAACAGAACGCAATGATTTTAAAATCTCGTAAACCCAGGCACGTGCACAGGTGGTGGTGAAGCACCTCCCCGTTCACCCTCACACCTGACAGGTGTCCTGTTACAGTCTGACGTCACAGAGTCAGTTATGAGTCGCAAAACTGCCACAAAAGTCATCATATAAAAACATTTATTATTCTTTTTAATATTTGGTCCAAAAGTCTCAATTTTTTGAAAGTCGTGACTTTATGACAAAAAGTCGTTTTTTAAGAACAAAATTCAATGTCAGTTGTGAAATTAGTGATTTTTTTTCTTTTTAAAACAACAACACTTTGACTTCAGAACATAAATTCGTGATTTTACATCAAAAAATTGCAAGTTTGCGAGTTAAAAATTTACAAGAAACATTGTGATTTTTAGTTGGACAGAAGTTGAGATTTTACAAGAAAAATGTGGGAATTTTTGTAAAAATAAAATCATATTTTGTAAATTTCTTTTTTTTTACTAAAAACTCCTGATTTGAATATAAATGTATTATTTAGTGAAATTTAGATCGTTCAACAGACACTTATGATGAATCAAAAATTAGTGATTTAAGACGAAACAAAGTTGCAATTTTGGAAAAGTGTTTTTTTTTTTTTTTTTTGCCAAAAGCTGGAATATTAATTGAAAACTTCATATTTTGTGATTTTTTTTTTCCTTTTAAAACCATTTTTTTTTTTTTACAAAAATTGCGACAGTAAAAATTACCAACAACTTTTTTTTCTTTTAATAAAATTTATTTTTCATTTAATGTTAAAAAGCCATGATTCTGTTGTGATATTGCAAAATTGGTGATTTTTTTTTTTTTTTTTTTAAACAAAAATTTGTTTCGGTAGATTAATTTGAATTTTTTGATTTTTGCTAAAGTGAATATTTGAGAGTAAAATCTTTTCTGTAACAGCTTGTTACTGTTGTAAACGTTCTGAATGAATGTTATTGTGGAACTACGTTGTTCTGGTTCCTTCATTTGTACCTGGAGCTTTTACCTGTCAGCAGGTGGTGTTTTAACGTCGTGAGTCAGACTGACATCGGTCTCACAGAGATGACATGTAGCACAAACTGATGACAGGACACCTACAGAGGTGTCTGTTCAGGGGGAGGAGCTCCCTGGTCTGTCAGGTGTGTAGCGGAGACGGTAGGTGTTAGCTGTCCGTCATAGATGAGCTGGTTTGTGTGTGCGTTGACTTCCTGACAGACGGTGTGATGATATCGCAGTTTCCAGCTGCTTGTATCTGTTCACGCACACACGCTGAAGGACCTCCGTTAAAGACCTCCGTTATCTGCTGGAGCTGTCACATAAATTGCTAACGGTCGAGGTTGGTTTGGGGTGAAGGTGGGACTCCTCCTCCTCCTCCTCCTCCTCCTCCTCCTCCTCATCATCTCTCACTACAGACGTCCTCCAAACCTCAACATGTAACAGTGAAGAACTGGACAAACCCTCTGTGATGTCATATATTTAGGGATGGACGATAACTGTTTTTTAAAACCGATACTGATAACCGATAACACACACATATACCTAAGATCATTACATGAATACTATTAACAAAATCAAAAACAGTTTTGACTTTTTAAATGAACAGATATTTATTTTTTTCCAATGAAAAACTATTGTCAAGCCTCTCAAATATTTTCATAAAGTTATCAAACAAACCTATTTGATATCTCACATTAACTTAAATAAGGTTCATTACTGACTGATATAAAAAATAAAGGCTCCTTGAACTGATGGAAATAAATGCATCAGAATTACAAACTGAAAAAGATTAACATTTAAAGGATTTTGACTTGTGGGTCCTTTTAAATTAATACCTTTAATTAAAGTAAATGAGGTTCAGTAGTTTTTGTTTTTTATTTTTTAATCTCATGGAAGCTTTAGATGAGAGGAATGAGGGAGAGGAGAGACTCCTGCTGGATTGCGCACATTAGCATTAGCTTCCGTTAGCTCACATTAGCGTGATTTCAAAACTCCATGGAAGTGATTGTTATGTTGTAGGTGGCTGATCAGGTTTTATGTATTAAAGCTTGTGCTTCCCTCCTCGTAGAATTCACTCGGAGGATTAGTCACAAATAACCACCAAACTATCTTCTTCTGAAACTTTTAACGTAGTTCCACGCCGCCATGTTTGTTGTGATCAGCGCTGTGCTGCAGGCTGCATTCAAGGTGTAACGTAAATTCCTCCGTTCACTCGTTTGCTAGTCGTTCTTTCAGCATTTTCTAATTTTTTCTTTTTTTATGTGTAACATGTGGGAAAATACTGCTAATATCAATTCAAGTCAGCAACTACTAAAATTATAACCAAGTTAACGAGTTGTTTTCTGGCATGAAGGAGTATTCTTGATTTTCCTGATTGAGTAATTGTTTTTCTGATTATGCCGACGTCACTTGAACATAACATTCACTGCTGGTCATTCAAGGCTCAGAGGGAGCGAGACACTGCTGTGTTGACAGAAATATAAATGTTATCGGGGCTATTCGTCGTGAAATCGGAGTTATCGTGATGACGTCATAATTTCCTGTTATCGGGTCGATAATTATCGGCCCGATAGTTATCGTGCACCCCTATGTAATACTGCAAGAAAAGTTGTTAGAAAAGTGCACAGTCTTTGTTTTCACCTAACGAGGACACTTGTTTGTCTAATTTCTCTTGTTGCTTTCAAGCGTTGGTGACCTCAGATGAAGTCTGTCGGTTATTTTGGTTTCCATTTTGTCTTTTTGGATCCTGAGACAATAAATACCTGAAAGTATGTGGTTTAGGATTTAACTGTCGTCCCGGTGACTGGGTCTGCAGCAGCTTCATCTCCGTCCTCGGCTTCGAGGACGAGACACAGTCCAGTAGAAGCTCCGTGGTCCTGGACAGGAGCCTTGTGGGACGCCCTCAGGGACATTAACACGGTTAGCGGATGAAATCCTGACAGTTTTCTCTTTGTTCTGGTGTCCAGGGCCAGCCTCCTCCTCCTCCTCCTCCTCCTGGAGGGGACGGCGAGAAGGAGGGAGAGCAGGCGGAGGACAAGAAACAGAAGGAGAACACAGCCTACGCCAAGAAGATGGTGCTGCGTCTGGCGGGCCTCATGGGCGTGGGCGGCGCCGTCAGCATCGTCTACGTCTTCGGTGAGTAAGACCCCGCCGTCAGGACAGATCTGGGGGTGTTCAGGACTCTGCAGGGCGTCTGGAGTTGGACGGAGTCAGTTCAGGTGTTTCTGCTGCACCTTGAACCGCTGTGGGTGATCATTGGGATCCGGCGGTCCCCCTGGATCAGTCCTCGGACCCCTTCAGCGTCCTCTCTGTCCACCGACTCCAGCTATCCCGCTCGTTTTAATGCTGAAACTGGAGTTGAGCTGCGGTCCTCGTACGTCTGTGCTAGAAGCTGACTGTCGCTCTTCTTCTGTCTTTCTAGGCACGAACTCCGTGGACGAACAAGGAAACCAGGTGAGTCCTGAGCCGCCGCCCACTGAACACAGCTGTTGATCCGCTGTTGGCTCACATCTGCCAACAGCAGCTCAAACCGACCGTGGAGGCTCAGACAGAACCGATGTGTCTCTGCTAAATAACTCGGACGCGGCCTCCGCAGGTCGACGTATCCGTAGAGCTGGACGCCGTTGATCCCGGCTTCCCGCCGACCCCATGTGTGCGTCAAGTAGGGATGTTCCTGGCGACTAATTTCCCTGTCGACTAAACGAAAATTTTAATTAAGACTAGTCGACTAGTCTAAAAAAAAAGGAAAACACTCAGAAAACAGTGAAAATTTAGCACAATTTATTGAAACATCGAAACAGAATTTGAAACATTGTCCCAAAAAATATTGTGTGTAACAAGAGTTCTTTAAGCCTTTAATCACAATGTTCAACAACCATGTCGGATTTTAAATGCCGCTGAAGTACGAGACACTTTGCACCGTGCAGTATGAATGAATGTGAACATGAAGGCAACTCAGTCAAACGTTAACCACCAAAATAAATAAATTGCCTCTGACACATTGAATCTTGCAGATTATCCGACAAAAATTATTGCTTTAATTCACTTTCAAGTTAATAAAACATCTAATTTATAATTAAATTTCAACCGAAACGAGCAGCATTTTGCGCCGTGCAGTATGAATATAAACCCTGCACATCCGACAAAAACTCACTTAAAGTTAACAAATAATGTAACATCTAAAAAATATAAATTACTGCTGAATTATTAAGCTCTATGCGCAGTTCAATATGAAGTCATTATCGTGATGAGCTGCGTTATCCTCTCAGACCGGACGGGAGAACACGTCTCCGGGTAAACAATGTCAAATCGGCCTGAGTGTGGCTAGCACTGCTAGCATCAGCACCGCTAGCATCAGCAGCCGTCGTCTCGTGCAGATTAACATCCAAATGCTTGAGTTGAATGTGGTTGCTCATTGCTCCAGTCGAGTGATTGTATGCCAGTTGTTTCTGACACAGTCTACATACTACCTTGTTTTCATTTTCTAGATTAAAGTACCGCCAAACCGCGCTGGTTTTGCGAGACCATCTTCCCACCGTGCCGTTTTAAAACTCCAGTCTACTCGAGCATTTCCGCGGGGAGGAGGGCTGCTGTCTGACGGCTCTGTAGCCCCGACTAGTGGTGGGCGGCTGTATGACAGTTAAGCGGCCTTGTACATGAATAAAACACAAATTGGTTTAAACGACTAATATTTCTGGTGCCGACTAGAAAGTGGGCGGACGTTTAATCGGTTAGACGACCAATCGCGCGCATCCCTAGCGTCAAGGTGGTTCAGATGGTCTCAACTGGCAGCAGAGCGCTCGTCCATGTCAGGGCATAAAATTAGCATTTTTACCCAGCAGCCCTGGCTACCAGATTTTTGAAGTTGGTAGCCAGATAGAAATTTTGGTCGCCAGTGTTTTTCGTCGCCCCCGTAGACTGCTGACGTCATCATGGACGCTCCCAGCACGTTCAGCAACTTCAGCCAGCTCTTTTGTTTCCTGTGTGTCATTATTGAACAACCTGATCAATCCAGGTGTGTCTGACCACTGCTGTGAGGTCAGACACACCTGGATTAATCGCTTCAGGAAGTAGTGCAGCTGTGCATAAAGCCACGTTGACATAATGTGAACATTCATTACAGCCTAAATGAAAACACTAAAAGGGTAAATATGAAGAGTATTTATTTAGAGGGATTTGCATATTTTTTGTTTATTTAACATTGCTTGTATTTACATTTACATTTAATTTTCATTCCTCACATTATTTTCATTTCATATTGCTCTTCTTTTACAGTTTTTCATCTTATTTCACGCGACTTTTCTTTACTCTTTTAATGACTAGTTGTTCTCATTTGTAGCAGACTGAATGTTCTGGAAGGAGTGTATTTGTGGTCCAGAGGAGTTTATTTTACAGTTCTGTTGTCTAACATCATCCTGTTCTCTGTAACAATCGTTTTTTTCTTCGCGCCGTCACTCATCTGACGTCACACATTAACCTGGCGACACCTACCACCTGCAGCACCTGTAGTAGCTGCTGCTGTGGCAGTTATCGCGAAAATACGGAAGATTTACAGGAAAAATACTGATACGGGAGGACGGCAGGAGAAAAGAGGAAAATATGGGACTTTCCCGCCTAAAATGGGGAACTAGACAGGTGTGATTTACAAGCATGGAAGCGCATTTATTCTGTTCTCATGATGCTTACTATGAAGACTAATATCATTTAGTTCTTGTTAACTATTCTGTTGTGTATTTTTATGAGATTATTTATAAAAACCATCCATTTTGCTGTGGAGTAGATTCAGTGATGGGTGTCCTGCATTCGTCCGTCTCCAGTTTTGTCCATCTGTCCATCGCTGGGTTAACTCATGTGTAGTTAACGATGCGCACCCTAAACATGGCAAATAAACTTTGTTTCTAAATTATTTAGATATGTTTGCCTTGGTGACTCATGACGAATGTGCAGAAAACAGAAAAGAAAAGGTTTTTTTTTTATGGTGGATTTTGTCCCCTCGCCGCTGGGGACAAGGAAGGAAGAAAAACGGTCAAAATGGTCAAATGTTGGTCGCGTTTGGGGACCAGTTAGTTGTGATTTTATGCCCTGCATCTGGGGGGGACGGGTCCTGTAGAGGACGTGTCCCGTAGAGGACGGGTCCCGTAGAGGGTGGGTCCCGTAGGGGACGGGTCTTGTAGAGGACGGGTCTTGTAGAGGACGGGTCCTGTAGAGGACGTGTCCCGTAGGGGACGGGTCCCGTAGGGGACGGGTCCCGTAGAGGACGGGTCCCGTAGAGGACGGGTCCCGTAGGGGACGGGTCCCGTAGGGGACGGGTCCCGTAAAGGACGGGTCCCGTAGAGGACGGGTCCCGTAGAGGACGGGTCCCGTAGGGGACGGGTCCTGTAGAGGACGGGTCCTGTAGAGGACGGGACCCGTAGAGGACGGGTCCTGCTGAGGACGGTCCCAGGAGGACGGGACCTGTAGAGGACGGGTCCTGCTGAGGACGGTCCCAGGAAGGCGGGTCCTGTAGAGGACGGGTCCTGCTGAGGACGGTCCCAGGAGGACGGGACCAGCAGGTGGACGGTGTTTGACCTCAGCAGCCCGTCTGTCCCCTCTGCTGCGTGGACAGTGAAGCTCCGCCTCCTCCTGCATCAGCAGCTGTAAAGTCCTCTCTGTTCCAGTCGTCTCAGGGACGTGTGAACGGCTGCAGGGAGGCCGCCGCCGCCGCCACCCGAGGCGTCGCCGCGGGGGAGGCGGGGCCACACTTATGTCGCCCCTGTTGCTGGTTGTCGGCACACTCGACGCCCGGCTGGGAACGGGTCGTTGGTTTGATCATCAAAGCGGGTTTTCACACCCGCCGGTCCAAACGACCGCCAAACTGTTGCCACGGCGTTGATTACATCATGACCCTGAAGACCCAGAGGTCCTCCAGATGTTCTCACCAGGCTGAGAGGACTGTGTCTTTGTCCTCCGGTCTGTCTCTTCTGGTGTACCTGAGACGGTTGAGATGATCAGATCCTCAGGAGGCACACTTATCTCACCTCCCCGTCCTCCAGCTCTCTCTCATCTTTGTGGGTGGGGGGGGGGGGGGGGGGGGGGGGGGGGGGGGGGGGGTGTTAAACGGCGCCGTGGCGCTGAGGCGTGTGCCGCCGCCATGAGAGGCGTTTTTACGAGAGCTTCAAAGGACGAGTCTTCCCAGGAAGCTCCCTCCCGTCGGGTCTGGACGACCTTCAGGCCTGGTCCGGTCCAGATCCAGGCCTGGTCCGGTCCTGATCCAGGCCCGGTCCAGTCCTGATCCAGGTCTGGTCCGGTCCTGATCCAGGCCCGGTCCGGTCCAGATCCAGGCCTGGTCCGGTCCTGATCCAGGCCCGGTCCGGTCCAGATCCAGGCCTGGTCCGGTCCTGATCCAGGTCTGGTCCGGTCCAGATCCAGGCCTGGTCCGGTCCTGATCCAGGTCTGGTCCGGTCCACTGATCCAGGCCTGGTCCGGTCCTGATCCAGGTCTGGTCCGGTCCTGATCCAGGTCCGGTCCGGTCCTGATCCAGGCCTGGTCCGGTCCTGATCCAGGTCTGGTTCCAGTCTGTCCGACATTCAGGGAACTGGGAAAACTGGATTTTCTCTGTTTTTCTGGATCTGCTTCCATGTTGAGGCTCTTTATTCGATTGATTCTGTTCAGATGAAGTAGTCGCGGTGCACGATAATTATCGGCACGATAATTATCGGCACGATAACAGGAAATTATGACGTCATCACGATAAGTCCGATATCACGACGAATAGCCCCGATAACGTTTATATTTCTGTCAACACAGCAGTGTCTCGCTCCCTCTGAGCCTTGAATGACCGGCAGTGAATGTTATGTTCAAGTGACGTCGGCATAATCAGAAAAACGATTACTCAATAAGGAAAATCAAGAATACCCCCTCATGCCAGAAAACAACTCGTTAACTCGGTCATAATTTTAGTAGTTGCTGACTTGAATTGATATTCGCAGTATTTTCCCACATGTTACGCATAAAAAAAGAAAAAAATAGAAAAGGCTGAAAGAACAACTAGCAAACGTGGGAATTTACGTTCCACCTTGAATGCAGCCTGCAGCACAGCGCTGATCACAACAAACATGGCGGCGTGGAACTACGTTAAAGTTTCAGAAGAAGATAGTTTGGTGGTTATTTGTGACGAATCCTCCGAGTGAATTCTACGAGGAGGGAAGCACAAGCTTTAATACGTAAAACCTGATCAGCCATCTATAACATAACAATCACTTCCATGGAGTTTTGAAATTGCTCTAATGTGAGCTAACGGAAGCTAATGCTAACATGCTCCGCTCTCCTCTCCCTCATTCCTCTCATCTAAAGCTTCCATGAGATTAAAAAATAAAAAACAAAAATCACTGAACCTCATTTATTTTAATTAAAGGTATTAATTTAAACGGAACCACAAGTCAAAATCCTTTAAATGTTAATCTTTTTCAGTTAGTAATTCTGATGCATGTATTTCCATCAGTTCAAGGAGCCTTTATTTTTTATATCAGTCAGTAATGAACCTTATTTAAGTTAAGGTGAGATATCAAATAGGTTTGTTTGATAGCTTTATGAAAATGTTTGAGAGGCTTGACAATAAATATATGTTCGTTTAAAGAGTCAAAACTATTTTTGATTTTGTTCATAGTATTGATGTAATGATCTTAGGTATATGTGTGTGTTATCGGTATCAGTTTTAAAAACAGTTATCGTCCCTATTATTGTGTTTAACTTAGCTGCTCTTTAATATCTGTTATCAGCAGGTCTGGACCTTCAGAACCTGCAGAACATAAACATGTCGATTATCTAACTCGTTTAAAAAAGATTCAGGAAGTGACCGTATGCGGTTAATCCATGTTTCCCTTCACTTATGTGCCTTTTATTAAAAACTGTTTTTTAATAATAAATAGTTGAGCATATTTGTAGCAAAAACCCTGTCAGATGCGGAAAGAAAAGAATAAAGATAAACTAAAATAATCGCTCTTCAAGCGATGCCCAAACCATGATGCTCCCTCTGCCGTGCTTCACCATCAGGATTAGGAGGAAAAAAGAGGAAGAAGAAATTTAAATCGGTGAGTAATGAGCAGGTAGCACAGGAATACCAGGAAGCTAAAGTGAAACTTTATTGATAAAATTAAACATTAATCTGAGCTGCAGCGGGGAGCATCTTGGTTTTTTCCCGCCCGTCTGTCTCCTGATGACCAGCAGCGTCGTGGCTCAGCTGACGTCCAGCAGCAGGATCAATTAATCCAGAGTTGATTAAAGTGATTAGACCGGCTCTCTGCTTCACCTCCGGCGGGTTTGAGGACGCGGGAACTTCACACGTCCTAACGGCCCTTCTGGCTGCATCCTGTCTGGCCAACGGTCCGACCGGGTCACTTCAAAGCCGAGGCACACTTCTGCCCCCCCCCCCGACCCCCCCCCCGACCCCCCCGGTGAGGGCACATGTCGCAGCTGTGTGACGCGAAGCCCCGAGAGGACACACTTCTGCTGTTTCACGCCTGAGTGAGGAGGAGGTGAGGCGACGCCGCGATGCTTCAGGCGCTAAAACCCGAGGCGCCATCGCGAGACTCGGGATTTTATTGTCTGATCGAGCTTTAAAGAAGCATCACATGGTACCTTAATACGGTCGGGGTTAGCCTGACGTGAGCTCGTATTTCCCGCTGCAGCTTCTCGGTTGTTTTGACAGTTTGCAGCGTCGTCTGCGAGAATGACTGATGCTCAACATCTGGCAGCGCCGTATTTGCTTCGGTTGCCAACTTTGAGCTGCATTAAAAATGGCGTAAATAAAAGTAAGCGCCACACTGCAGGCTGCAGCGCTGCAGCGCTAAAGCAGATCAAAAACTTTAAACTAACAGTTTTTTTATCATCATTTGTGCAGCTTATTGAAAAATTTTTCATCATCGTGCTAGGGATGGAACAGTTAGCGGTATTACGGTAAAGTGCGGTAAAATTTTACGCGATAACGATTACCGTTTGTGTTTGACTTCGTCTCATTATCGCAGTCGATTAGCGGGATAATTAATATCAGCCTCATTCAAGTCCGCGAGCGACTCGCGACTGTGTCTCGCGTGAATATGTAGCTTGTAACATCGGCATCGTAACGTTAGCATGGCGGAAAGTAGTAATAGCACGCAGGACATTTACCAACCCACTAAAATGAAGAAATCCAAGGTCTGGGTATATTCTGTTTTTTTTTTTCTTTTTTTTTTTAAGGGACAACTGGTGGAGGACAGTTATCTGTCTGCAGAGCACTTGTTTACATTTTATTGTAATTTGTAGAAGCAACTTGAAGGAGCTAAGGCTAATGCTTCAAGCTACTGAGATGTTTGACCAAGAGTAACTTGGTCGACACGCGTCGCTAACTCGCATTTCGTAAACGTTACCGTTGCGTGTTGATCGAAAATGGACCAGAACGATGTTCTTCTGATGCAGTTAAAATATTAATTTATTCCATTAACTGATCCGACAACCATAACGCCGGCAGTTAGCACCACAGCGGTCCAACAGCTAACCAATAACAGGCAGCTACCTTTATACCTGACCCTCAGGTAACAACACAGCGACACCCACAGACACACAGAGTGAACTACAATTCAGAACAACATATTTGGCTCCTAAACAACTGTTTCTTTATTTACACATTTATACGTATTTAAGGTTCAGCTTAAAGTCCAAAGTTTATTTCATTTGAACTTGCACTATAATTTTTGTTCCTGATAATTGTTTGCATATTTTGACCTACTATGGTTGTTAAAGTGTTTATTTAAATTTGTACCAGACAAATAAACTTTGTTCCTGTTATTTATTTTGTTCATTTAAAATAAAACCTCTTTCTGTGCCAGTTGTTTGCCCTTTTAATGTGAAAGTTTGATTTTGATAAAATTTTGGCTTCTGATGTTTTAGTCTGACAAGAAAATCACAAGATTTTGTGAAATTAATTAAATGTATGTGTTTTTTGGACATTTGTACAGCTATTAAGAATATCGCGATAATATCATAAACCGTGATAATCTGGTCACGATAATCGAGATATCAAATTTTCCATATCGTTACATCCCTACATCGTAGTATCGTGCACGCATGCACTTGTGCGTGCACGTTTTGTGCTCTGAGCGTCTGAGTCGGGGGTTGGTTCCTGCAGCCCAGCAGATGTTTAGAGCTGTTAATGTGCTTTTAATGGCGTCTTTCACACCTCGCTCCTCACAGCAGAGTAGCCCCCCCCCCCCCCCCCCCCCCCCCGACGTCACATTACCCCCCCCGTCGATGGCGGGGGGGTAATGTGTTTGAGCCTCTGTGACTGCTGCTGCACATGCTCAGAAGTTTCCTCCAACAAGTTGTTTCTGAATAACAGTTTTTCTTTTCTGTAGTTCAGGGGTGTCAGACTCGTTTTCGCTGAGGGCCACATCAGCGTCATGGTTTCCCTTCGTTCATGAAACTGTATCACTTGTGCATCAATTTTTTTTCTTGGACATTTTCTTGGACATGTTGGGGTTAGATTGTAGAGGTTTCTCTTAAGTCCATCAGTTCTGGAAAAATCGTCTTTCTCATAGCTACCGTTATCTTTGTGGGTGACGACGAAATGCATGATGGGAGATGTAGTTTATTGTCAATGTGCGCTTTAAAGCGGCGTAAGCTTATTTTAAGTCTTAAAATATTGGTTTAAAATTTAAGCCAATAGTGCACAAGCTCTCGAGGGCCACATGAAATGACGTGACGGGCCACATTTGGCCCGCGGGCCTTGTGTTTGACACGTGCCGTAGATGGTACCTCACCTGAATTTTTTTAAATAATTGACTAGTTTTTTCTGGGTTTTTCAGTAAATCAAACACTTGTGCCGTGGTCCCAGCCTGTTCTGGAGCTGCTCTGGGTTGTAGACGGGCGGTTTCTGGTCAAAGTCCTGCAGCTCCGAGGATCAGAAGGAAGCAGCTGATGGGTCGGCAAAGTCTGCTGAAGCTGAGACCAGTGAGGACTGGAGGTGCAGTTTTACGTCACGGCCACCAGGGGGAGACACTCGCCACGGCTCCTACCAGCTGTCGCTGGTCGCTTCCGAGAGAAAACTGATAAACTAGTGAAACTATAAATAGATAAATCATAAACAACACACTTTGAACCTCACTGGTTTCTCTCAGTCTGCAGATTCTTGGCTTTTCTTTTTACTTCTCCAACTCTTCCTCAGTTTAAATCAACATTTCTGTTAAATCTTTTTGGGCGTTAAGCCACAAGCAACCTCTGGTTAGCCGTCATCAGGACCGCGACCTCCAGAGTCGTGGCGTCAAACGTTTGCGTGCAACACGAGGTCGTTAAGGGACGGAGCTGACGAGGCGGTGGTGGCGTTCGTGTTTGAACTCTTTTAATCCTAATTCTCTTTCTCTTTCCGCAGATTCCAGATGAGTTCGACAGAGGTGAGTGTTGGCAGACGCCTGCTTGTTGAGATGTGTTTAAGAAGTTTTAAAGTTTTCTGTTTTCATGTTGCTTCGCTGTTTTTGATTCCCGGTTTATATTCAGAGAAATGTTGAGCGTATTAGAACATTTAAATGAAGCATCCATCCATCCTCCATCCTCCTCTTCTTCCTCGTCTCATCTATGGCACGTTGCCGCGTTTCTTCGACTGTGCGTTAGTGGGCGGAGTCAGAAGATAACACGACTTCATCAGAGGAAGTAGTTCTACATGCGTCTACTTTTGGATGTTGATCACTGAGCAGAACCAGACCGTCAGACAGATGTCACCAACGTGGGACGGACTGACCGTCGGAGTCCTTAATAAGACTTGGACTGCAAAACGCTCCAAAGCATGTAAATGGCAACTGAGACTCGCGCCAACAAGAGTCATCTGTATCTGATGGACGTTAGCCCTGATGGACGTTAGCCCTGATGGATGTTAGCCCCTGATGAACGTTAGCCCTGATGGACGTTAGCCCTGATGGACGTTAGCCCCGATGGACGTTAGCCCTGATGGACGTTAGCCCTGATGTATGTTAGCCCCGATGGACGTTAGCCCTGATGGATGTTAGCCCTGATGGACGTTAGCCCTGATGGATGTTAGCCCTGATGGACGTTAGCCCTGATGGACGTTAGCCCTGATGGACGTTAGCCCTGATGGACGTTAGCCCTGATGGACGTTAGCCCTGATGGACGTTAGCCCTGATGGACGTTAGCCCTGATGGACGTTAGCCCTGATGGACGTTAGCCCTGATGGACGTTAGCCTGGATCCCACCAGAGGAGGCAGCGTTGTGGTCCAGAGACGTCCGAGGTTTTGAGGTCTGGGAGCGTCTCAGCCTCTACGTGGATCCTGTCCCTGCAGGACGTGTGTCTCATTGACACCTGGTCCGCCGGGTTTGTGCCGTTCCTTGATCCGACGGATCTGTTCAGCCCTCCATTCATGTACCAGTCACCGTCTCCCAGAATGCCTCACTCAACATGGGCGCGGCGCTTGGATGACTCGTGGTCTTTGATTGGTTCAGTTTCAGGTTTTTGTCCCGTCACGTCGGTTGTTATCTAGTCATGTGACGGGCCGATGTCAGACACGTGTAGCAGTACCACCTCCAGCCACACGGGGGGGCATTCATCGTCCTGCCGATGACTGAGGACGCCTCGGCGCGTCCTGCAATACCGCTTTGTCCCACTAGGGGTTTCCCTTGATTGTGTGAAGACAGAGGGGCAGGCACGTGAACATTTTTATTTTTTTTTTTACATGCTGCCCCCACCTGGTCAGAAGTGGTATCATCACATTAACCTGTGGAAGCTGCGAGTTGGGGTGTGAAAAAAAATCAATTTGGCAATATATCGCGATTTTCGACCGCCCAATATAATATCAATTTTTCAGCTCCTAATGACGATTTTTTTTTCGATTTCTTTCAAAAACACTAACAATAAACAATAAATAGTTTTTTTTTTAAGCAAATAGTTTTGACTCAATTTGTCCTCTGAATGATCAATATCATCCGATGAACATATACAGCAACTTGATTTTTCATCTCTACTTTTAATTTTGATATTAACTGGGTAGAATATCGCAATATATCACGACATCGTGACTCTTGTGTGATTTTCGAAACCCTTTGGGGTAGTGCTGGGCAATATGACGATATATATCGTGGGGACGATATAAAAGTGTATATTGTGCCATTTCTCTTCTATCGTTTCTATCGTTTCTAACCTAATTTTATCAATTATTACAGCAAATATGTAATTAAATAACCTGCAAAAATTTGATAGAATCATATCTACTTCTACAAAGTAGCCTTTTATGTTTGCACTTTTATTCATGGTTAATGCCTTAAACAGAGTTCTCTTCAACCCTGATGTTTACTTTAGACACTTTATATTGGTTTGCAAACTTTGCACTACAAGGTTACAGATTTCAGAAAGTTTAAAAATAATTTGTTTATTTTTTATAGCTGAACTTCAGTGCAAAAATGTGTTTTTCCTCTCAGAAACTGTTGTGCACTTTAAAAAAATGTGAAAGCTACTGTACCTCTGTACCTACCTGTTTTTGCTGCACTAAAATGTATGTTTGTGACAGTTCAGCTAAATGTCCTTTCAAAATAAAGTTGAAAAGTAAGCAATGAAATTTTTGTCAAACTTTTCAGAGAATAACTGAAAACACACTTTATTATGGTATATCGTGATATATATCGTTATCGTGATATAAAATAGTCCATATCGTGATATATGATTTTTTTCCATATCGCCCAGCACTACTTTGGGGTAAACTCTAGGGGTGAGTATTGGCAAGGACCTCGCAATACGATATGTATCGTGATACTTGGGTCACGATACGATATTATCACAATATCGCGGTATCGGGATATATCGCAATATTTACCCAGTTAATTTATTGTTTATTTTTAGTGTTTTTGCACATTTAAGTGAATGAATGGATTTTCCTAAAAAAATCGATATTAGGAGCTGAAAAATCGATACTATATTGGGCAGCCGAAAATCGCGATATATCGCCAAATCAATTTTTTTTTTTTTCACACCCCTAGTAAACTCGCAATGTCACGAATCCAGTCAGGGAGGCGGCGCTCGCAGGTGATCCACATTTGAAAGGTTTCCCTGGTCAGGAAACATGAAATTGTCTCTTCAGGGATTTTATTGAATGATTGATCAGCTCTCCCTCTGAATGATTTCTAATCACCTTCTTCTGCTAGAAGATATCTGCCTGTTCATGAGGAAAAGCTCCCAGAGGTCCACTCGGTCCTCATCTATCAGCAGAGCTGTGCTCATGTTCCCTCTGGGTCTGTAACTTTATTGCCCCTCCTCCTCCTCCTCCTCCTCCTCCTCCTCCTCCTCCTCCTCCTCCTGTCCGTCTCCGTCTCTTTGATCGCTGATTGTCTGCGGTCCAGCCGCCGGTCCTCCTCAACGGGGGGCCGGACCGCAGTGACTGAGGCGTTGTGGTCAGGAGAGGGTGAGTGGGTGGAGGTGCAGATGGGTGGATCGATCCCCGGACAGAAGGACGACGTGGGAGCAGACAGGACCGGACCTCCGGGGCACCCCGGTATTGACGAAGAGATCATTCGTATCAGCAGTTGATTGGAATCCGTTTCACTCGCCGCAGATCCACGTGGTGTGAAACTCTGCGTCGACGGTTTATGGTCCCGGTTTACGGCTGGCGTCCGGGTTCAGTGGTTCGGACCGGTGGTCTAGGTGAGCCCGCTCTCCGGCCAAAGTGGGTCCGGTTGTGGTTCAGAGTTGTCGATGGCGTCATCGTTCACGTTGCTTCGTAGTTCCGCCGCCGGCCACTAGATGACAGTCTGGGCTCCGTTCTGCCGAGTTTCCTTTTAGTTTCCCTCCGATGTGCAGACTCGAAGACGGCGACCAAGACGGAGAAGAACAAATCCTCCGGTCGCTGCACGCCGACGTGATGCAGCGGACGCCCGTAGAGATCGTCCATCACCGTAGAGAACGGCGTTGACTTCGACTGGATGACCCTCCTTCGTTTGCTAATATGGACGCCCAGGATCCTTCACGTAGGCGATGGACACGCCACATCGATTAGGGGTGTGAAAAAAAATCGAATTGGCGATATACAGTGATCCCTCGCCACTTGGCGGTTTAAGTTCCACAGTTTTAGTTATTCGCGGATTTTTTCAGAAATATATAATTTTAAAAAATTTTAAAAATCGCGGAAACATCACAGGATGTTGTGCACTTCTCTCACAGTGAAGAAATGCTGTGAGCCAGCCTGGCCCCTTTTAAGAAGGTGGCCTTTTGGGTAATGGTGTGGCCTTATGGGTAATGTAGTGTGTGTGTCGTGGGACGGCAGAAGAACATTCTCTGTTAACCGACAGGAGCCCAACAATACAACCTGTGTGATGTCACAAGTTCCTGCAGTGCCAGAATAAAGTTCCCGTTCCATGCAGAGAAAACCGGACTTTTTCTTTTGTTGTTGTTAGCCTGTTAGCCGCTAATTATGAGCCAAAAATAGCACAATACCAGCGGTTTGTTTACTACGGTTCAGAGACCAGAGGCTGTGAAGGAAACAGAAAGACCACAGTTGAGTCTTTGCAGTTGTTTCGCTACTTTTTTGCAGTTTTTAAACATATTTTAAACTCGTTATTGAGGCTCGGGGGGCTCCAGCTCCAGTTGGCAGATTAGGATTTACGCGGGGGGGCACCGGTCCCCATTAACTGCGAAAAATAAGGGATCACTGTATCGCGATTTTCGGCCGCCAAATATAATATCGATTTTTCAGCTCCTAATATCGATTTTTTTAGGGAAATTAATTACTTAAAAAAACTTAAATGTGCAAAAACACTAATAATAAACAATAAATAGATTGTTTTGAAGCAAATAGTTTGTTCTCTGAATGATCAATATCATCTGATGAACATATACAGCAACCTGACTTTTCATCTCTACTTTTAGTTTTGATATTAACTGGGTAGAATATCGCAATATATTGTGATATCGCGATATCGTATCGTGACCCAAGTATCGCGATACATATTGTATTGCTCACCTCTATCCTCGATGGACATGCCTCCTCCGTGTGATGCAAGCGATTTGTAGACAATCCATTGATCTATTTCAAAACATCAATTTAATGTTAGATTGATACAAAGTGATAGTATTGATCAGTTCACGTGACACCATCAATAAATGTGATCGGGTCTGCGCTGTAGTTTCATTTTAAGGTCATTTGCCCTAATTTAAACCCGGAAATTAAAACTTGAAATTATATTTTAGCTGCTTATTGGGATTCAATATGAATGGAAGTGATTATCTTATTGATCACAAGCTCCTGCATCGAACCAGATGGAACCATAATGGTCTTCCTGTTTTTTAGTTTGGATAATTTCGTTAAAGACAAAATTATTCTGGCATTTATGATGTCGTCATTTGGGTCTCTTATAATTTAAGGACTTGCCGTTTCTTTTTAATCCATCACACACCAGAACAGACCAGAACAAACCAGAACAGACCAGAACAGACCAAGCTCAGCAGGACTCCAGATTCCGTGCAGTCGCACCATTTAAAAAAATCAAAAACTTAGACATGTGCTTCTCTGTTTATGACACAGAGATCAGTTTTTATCTGCAGTCTTGGTCATTCGATGATGTCAGACTTCACTTAGGTTGCTTTTGTGTTTATTGGGGATCTGAGCGATTCTCCAGAGTCTCCGGCCTCCAAACAGGCTCGGTTCTAGTCCGCTTTTATGGGACCAAGTGGAAGTAAAAACAGCCGTTAACGACGCCGCTGGCTGGAAGGTTCTGGCGGGTCCCGCTGGGCTGCAGGAGGCCACGTGAAACTGGACGCTTTTCAAACACGGGAACACGAAAACAGCTGCAGGCGCGACCCAGGATGGCCGCGGCGGCGCCACGCGACCCAGGATGGCCGCGGCGGCGCCACGCGACCCAGGATGGCCGCATATCGTTGACCTGCGCGTCGTTCAGATCTGAACGCTTCCCAATCATGACCTCAGGGACCTCTCAGGGGCCGAATCGTCCCTGATGAGCTTAGGGACCGGGGTAAAGGTCCATGATCCCTCGGGGAGAAGAGGTGGCTAATCGCCACTCCTTCCTCCCCCCTCCTCCTCCTCCTCCTCCTCCTCTGGGAGCGGCAGAAGGCGAGCGGCGTGATGGATGCCAGAGCGGCTCCCGGGGGACGTGTTTGGCTACAGACTCCGTTTGCACGCCAAGTGGCGGCATGCGTGGGGCTGATGCAGAGGAGCGTCGGACACCATGGCAGCCGGGAAAGGCGACGCCTCCTCCACAGACGCGTGCAGATCAGATCAGATAACAGTTTCTAGCCTTTCGCTCATCTCATTCACTTTCTCTGCAGCACCAGCTCTCAACAAACTGGACTAGGTCCAGTCTAGTCTAGTCCAGTCTAGTCTACTCCAGTTAGGTCCAGTCTAGTCTAGTCTAGTCTAGTCCAGTTAGGTCCAGTCAAAGATGGTCCAGTGTAATCCAGTCCAGTTCAATTAGGTCCAGACTAGTCAGGTCCAGTCTACTCCAGTCCAGTTAGGTCCAGTCTAGTCCAGTCCAAGATGGTCCAGTGTAGTCCAGTCCAGTTCAGTTAGGTCCAGACTAGTCAGGTCCAGTCTACTCCAGTCCAGTACAGTCCAGTTAGGTCCAGTCAGGTCCAGTTCAAGATGGTCCAGTGTAGTCCAGTCAAGTTCAGTTAGGTCCAGTCTAGTCCAGTCCAAGATGGTCCAGTGTAGTCCAGTAGTCCACTTATGTCCAGTCTAGTCCAGTCCAAGATGGTCCAGTGTAGTCCAGTCCGGT
Source organism: Hirundichthys speculiger (assembly GCA_018398805.1). Taxonomy (NCBI): domain Eukaryota; kingdom Metazoa; phylum Chordata; class Actinopteri; order Beloniformes; family Exocoetidae; genus Hirundichthys; species Hirundichthys speculiger. The sequence goes on along the minus strand of JAGFBZ010000197.1, from coordinate 85,272 downwards.
TCAGTTAGGTCCAGACTAGTCAGGTCCAGTCTACTCCAGTCCAGTGCAGTCCAGTAGTCCAGTTAGTTCCAGTCTAGTCCAGTCCAAGATGGTCCAGTGTAGTCCAGTCAAGTTCAGTTAGGTCCAGTCTAGTCCAGTCCAAGATGGTCCAGTGTAGTCCAGTCTGGTTCAGTTAGGTCCAGACTAGTCAGATCTAGTCTACTCCAGTCCAGTCCAGTCCAGTAGTCCAGTTAGTTCTAGTCCAGTCCAAGATGGTCCAGTGAAGTCCAGTCCAGTTAAGTCCAGTCTAGTCCAGTCCAAGATGGTCCAGTGTAGTCCAGTCCGGTTCAGTTAGGTCCAGACTAGTCAGATCTAGTCTACTCCAGTCCAGTGCAGTCCAGTAGTCCAGTTAGTTCCAGTCTAGTCCAGTCCAAGATGGTCCAGTGTAGTCCAGTCAAGTTCAGTTAGGTCCAGTCTAGTCCAGTCCAAGATGGTCCAGTGTAGTCCAGTCCGGTTCAGTTAGGTCCAGACTAGTCAGATCTAGTCTACTCCAGTCCAGTGCAGTCCAGTAGTCCAGTTAGTTCCAGTCTAGTCCAGTCCAAGATGGTCCAGTGTAGTCCAGTCCGGTTCAGTTAGGTCCAGACTAGTCAGGTCCAGTCTACTCCAGTCCAGTGCAGTCCAGTAGTCCAGTTAGTTCCAGTCTAGTCCAGTCCAAGATGGTCCAGTGTAGTCTAGTCCAGTTCAGTTAGGTCCAGACTAGTCAGGTCTAGTCTAGTGCAGTCCAGTGTAGTCCAGTAGTCCAGTTAGGTCCAGTCTAGTCCAGTCCAAGATGGTCCAGTGTAGTCTAGTTCAGTTAGGTCCAGTCTAGTCAGGTCCAGTCTACTCCAGTCCAGTACAATCCAGTAGTCCAGTTAGGTCCAGTCTAGTCCAGTCCAAGATGGTCCAGTGTAATCCAGTCCAGTTCAGTTCGGTCCAGACTAGTCAGGTCCAGTCTACTCAAGTCCAGTGCAGTCCAGTAGTCCACCTATGTTCAGTCTAGTCCAGTCCAAGATGGTCCAGTGTGGTCCAGTCCAGTTCAGTTAGGTCCAGACTAGTCAGGTCCAGTCTACTCCAGTCTAGTATAGTCCAGTAGTCCAGTTAGGTCCAGTCTAGTCTAGTTAGGCCCAGTCTAGCCTAATCCAGTCCAATTAGGTCCAGTGTAGTCTAGTCCAGTCCAGTCAGGTCCAGTCTTCCCAGTCCAGTCCAGTCAGGTCGAATCTAGTCTAGTCTAGTCTAGTCCAGTCCAGTTAGGCCCAGTCTAGTCCAGTACAGTCTAGTCTAGTCCAGTCCAGTCCAGTTAGGCCCAGTCTAGTCTAGTTAGGCCCAGTCTAGCCTAATCCAGTCCAGTTAGGTCCAGTGTGGTCCAGTCCAATTCAGTTAGGTCCAGACTAGTCAGGTCTAGTCTGATTCAGTCCAATACAGTCCAGTAGTCCAGTTAGGTCCAGTCCAGTACAGTCCAAGATTGTCCAGTGTAGTCCAGTTCAGTTAGGTCCAGACTAGTCAGGTCCAGTCTACTCCAGTCCAGTAGTCCAGTTAGGTCTAGTCTAGTCCAGTCTAGTCTAGTTAGGCCCAGTCTAGCCTAATCCAGTCCAATTAGGTCCAGTGTAGTCTAGTCCAGTCCAGTCAGGTCCAGTCTTCCCAGTCCAGTCCAGTCAGGTCGAATCTAGTCCAGTCTAGTCAGGTCTAGTCAGGTCTAGTCTAGTCTAGTCCAGTCCAGTTAGGCCCAGTCTAGTCCAGTACAGTCTAGTCTAGTCCAGTCTAGTCTAGTTAGGCCCAGTCTAGTCTAGTCCAGTCCAGTCAGGTCCAGTCTTCCCAGTCCAGTCCAGTCAGGTCGAATCTAGTCCAGTCAGGTCCACTCTGGTCTAGTCTAGTCCAGTCCAGTTAGGCCCAGTCTAGTCTAGTCCAGTCTAGTCTAGTTAGGCCCAGTCTAGTCTAATCCAGTCCAGTCAGGTCCAGTCTTCCCAGTCCAGTCAGGTCGAATCTAGTCCAGTCAGGTCTAGTCTAATCTAATCCAGTCCAGTTAGGCCCAGTCTAGTCTAGTAAAGCCCAGTTAGGTTCTGTCCAGTCCAGTTCCTATAGTGGCAGTTCATAAAAACAGCCCATTTAAGCAAACCCAACAGATGGAATCTGAGCAGAACCCGGTGACAGAGGAGAGGAGAAAAAAAGGTTAGCGGGTTTAAAACAGAAGAAAAAAGCCTCCAACAGAACCGGACTCAGAACCGGACCGGCACCAAGACTTTAAGATGATGGAGAAAAACATCACGAGTACTGCAACTTCCTTGAACACGAGTCGTCCAAACTTCTGGTTTTCTGGTCCGACCTCCTCCTCTTCCAGCAGCAGCCGGTCCTTCAGTTGAGCCACCTTCAGAACCTTCAGAACCTTCCAGGTGGGACCGCTGAGCTGCAACAAGCAGCCAGCGCTGCTGGGTCTCCACGGCTCCTGGTTGCCTCCAGGTTCGCCCTCCCTAACAGGTGCAGTCATGTGACCTGCTCTTTGGACCATTTCAGGACTCCTCCCAGCTCCTCCCAGCTCCTCCCAGCTCCTCCCAGCTCCTCCCAGCTCCTCCCAGCTCCTCCCAGCTCCTCCCAGTTCCTCCCAGCTCCTCCCAGCTCCCCCCAGCTCCTCCCAGCTCCCCCCAGCTCCCCATCTGTCGCTCGGTCCCTGAAGATTCAGGCTTCAGACGGACCCTGCAGGGACCAGTTGATGACATCACAGGGAGTTTGTCCGGTTCCTTCTATAGTCTGCAGAAAAACCTGTTTCTTGCCTCGTTGGCGTTGGTCTTTCCTCTCTCTCCCTGTGGTCTTTATCTAATTTCATCCCTGTTTCCTTCCCTCCTCTCCTCTCCTTCACCTCCTCCCATCTGTCTTGAGTTATTAACAGTCTGTTTTTCCTTCCACACTTCTACTTTAATCTTTTCTCTCATTATTTCCCTCAGCCCCTCCCTCATTCATTCCTTCTTTCCGTCCTTAACTGGCTACTGTCAGCTTCCCTCCTTCTCTCTTATTTTCTTTTTTTAACCCGTTAAAGCTTATTTCTCCTCTGAAAGGACAAGTTTTCCATCATAAAGGGAAAGTGGAGCTTCTTTTCTTCTTTTCCCCTTTCCAGTCCGTTTGTCTGTCTTCCCTCTTTTTGTCAATCATCATCGTCTTTCTTTTTTTATTCTGGAGGATTAAAACCAAGACGTTGTGGTTCACACAAACTTTATTTCTGTCCAACAAAGTGAAATATTAAGAGACATCGACAAAGTTTGTCAACAACAAAATTCTTCCTTAACTTCTAATACTTTTTTCTTCACTTTGTGAAGTAGTAACACATTTGAGACTTTAAAAAAGTGCGGCGGCGCTGCTCCTCCGCTGCTCGTTGCTGTTTCGGTTTCATCTGTGACCTGTGAGGCTGGTTTGCTGCGTCTCCGTGGTCTTCGTGGTCTCTGTGGTCTCTGTGGTCTCCGTTGTCTCTGTGGTCTCCGTTGTCTTCGTGGTCTCTGTGATCTCCGTGGTCTCTGTGGTGTCCGTGGTCTCTGTGGTGTCCGTGGTCTTCGTGGTGTCCGTGGTCCTCGTGGTCTTCGTGGTCTCCGTGGTCTCCGTTGTCTTCGTGGTCTCTGTGATCTCCGTGGTCTCTGTGGTGTCCGTGGTCTCTGTGGTGTCCGTGGTCTCTGTGGTGTCCGTGGTCTTCGTGGTCTCCGTTGTCTTCGTGGTCTCCGTTGTCTTCTTGGTCTTCGTGGTCTCCGTGGTCTTCGTGGTCTCCGTTGTCTTCTTGGTCTCTGTGGTCTTCGTGGTGTCCGTGGTCTCCGTGGTCTCTGTGGTCTTCGTGGTCTTCGTGGTCTCCGTGGTCTTCGTGGTCTCCGTGGTCTCTGTGGTCTCCGTTGTCTTCGTGGTCTCTGTGGTGTCCGTGGTCTCCGTGGTCTCCGTAGTCTTCGTGGTCTCCGTGGTCTTCGTGGTCTCCGTGGTCTCCGTGGTCTCTGTGGTGTCCATGGTCTCCGTGGTCTCCGTTGTCTTCGTGGTCTCCGTGATCTCCGTGGTCTCTGTGGTGTCCGTGGTCTCTGTGGTGTCCGTGGTCTTCGTGGTCTCCGTGGGTCCTCTCCGTTCTTCCGTGGTCTCCGTGATCTCCGTGGTCTCTGTGGTGTCCGTGGTCTCTGTGGTGTCCGTGGTCTCTGTGGTCTTCGTGGTCTCTGTGGTCTTCGTGGTCTCCGTGGTCTCCGTGGTCTCCGTGGTCTCCGTGGTCTTCGTGGTCTCCGTGGTCTTCGTGGTCTCCGTGGTCTTCGTGGTCTCCGTGGTCTTCGTAGTCTTCGTGGTCTTCGTGGTCTCCGCGGTCTTTGTGGTCTCCATTGTCTTCATGGTCTCCGTGGTCTCTCCGTGGTGGTCCTCCGTGGTCTCCGTGGTCTCCGTGGTCTCCGTGGTCTCCGTGGTCTCCGTGGTCTTCGTGGTCTCCGTGGTCTCCGTGGTCTCCGTGTGGTCTCCGTGGTCGTTCTCCGTGGTCTCCGTGGTCTCCGTGGTCTCCGTGGTGTCCGTTGGTCTTCGTGGTCTCCGTGGTCTCCGTGGTCTGGTCTCCGTGGTCTCCGTGGTCTCCGTGGTCTCCGTGGTCTTCGTTGGTCTCCGTCTTGGTCTCCGTGGTCTTCGTGGTCTTCGTGGTCTCCGTGGTCTTCGTGGTCTCCGTGGTCTCCGTGGTCTCCGTGGTCTTCGTTGTCTCCGTGGTCTCCGTGGTCTTCGTGGTCTCCGTGGTCTCCGTGGTCTCCGTGGTCTCCGTGGTCTCCGTGGTCTTCGTGGTCTCTGTGATCTCCGTGGTCTTCGTGGTCTCCGTGGTCTTCGTAGCAGATGGTTCCTGCCTCCTGCTTCAGCATCGCTGCAGTGAATTCTGGGGGATGGAGTCTCTTCCCCCCCGGGACCAGAGCACGGCGTGTGTGTTTGGAGAAGATGACCCCCACGCGTGTGTTTATCCTTCCCTCGCGCTCCTGTTAGCAGTAGCGGCCTCATAAGAAGCTGGAGGCATTAATGGTGGAAGTCGGGTCGCGTCTCTGGGTCATCGATCAGGTTGGAAGCTGGACGTTCTGATCACCACACCGCCAGTGATTGATCAGACGTCCCCCCCACTGTCCAGCTGGACCAGTCTAGACCAGCCGAACCAAGCCAGACTGGAGCACACCAGACTGGACCAGTCTAGACTGGAGCAGAAAAGACCAGCTGAACCAGTCCAGACCAGCTGAACCAGTCCAGACTGGAGCACACCAGACTGGACCAGTCTAGACTGGAGCGGAAAAGACCAGCTGAACCAGTCCAGACCAGCTGAACCAGTCCAGACTGGAGCACACCAGACTGGACCAGTCTAGACTGGAGCGGAAAAGACCAGCTGAACCAGTCCAGACCAGCTGAACCAGTCCAGACTGGAGCACACCAGACTGGACCAGTCTAGACTGGACCAGTCAGACCAGCTGAACCAGTCCAGACCAGCTGAACCAGTCCAGACTGGAGCACACCAGACTGGACCAGTCTAGACTGGAGCAGTCCAGATCACCTGAACCAGTCCAGACCAGCTGAACCAGTCCAGACTGGTCCGGCCTCGTCTTTCTTACCAGTTTTTTCTTGGGTTGGGAGCGGTTATTGAAGTCAGGTGATCTGAATAACTGCTGCTACGTTTCGTTTTCTTCCTTCACCTTGTTCATTCTCTCTTTCAGACCCTCCAGTCATCCAGCAGATAAAACGGACCATCAAATACTTTAAGGACTACAGACAGGTGAGTCCAGACCCGCCAGAACAGCCTTCTAGGTCGGTGCCGTTACTGAATCGGGTTCCTGGAACTGAAATGGTTCAGGAAGTGTTTCGAAGGACGTGTGGACAGTTCTCTGAAGGGTCTCGCTGAGAGTCTGGTGGTCCACTGTCTGAAGCTCATGGTCTCCAGCCAGGAATGGGCCCAGACCATGACACCTCCACCGCCGTGCTGACCCGTCCACTTCAGATGTTCAGGTGCAGTTTTTTTTTTTAACTTCCTCCTGGAAACCTTTTCAAACAAGCGGCACCAGTTTTTCTAACTGTGATGGACGTCACTCCTGGAGTGTACCTGGGTTTCTCTGACCTCGGGTTTGGACTTTTGGCGGGAAGACCTTCCCGCTGTCTCTGGTGTTTTCCTTCGGTAGCACGCTGGACTCCACGCAGTTCAGAAAAAGGTTCTCGTAACTCTTGGTTTCGATTTGCGAGCAGCAGTTTCTTCTCTGGGCTGACGTCTTTCCCTCTTAGCATTATGTTATGCTGATCCAGAGGTCTGCTGATGCTGATGTTCCGGTTACAGGAACCGCTACTCGGCGCCGCCCTGAACGGCGGTCCGCGGCGGCGTTCCTGCAGCTCTGGACTTCCCTCACATGAAGCGGCGGTCGTTCCGCTGCGTGTTCGGAGTGGCGGCGCGTGTCCCCACTTCCTGTTTGGGGTTTTCAGAGCGGCCGCTTTACCGCTAACAGTGTGTTTCATGTGAAGTGGATTTTTTTAAAATTATTTGACTCTTTGATGTCGGGTCTGTCAGCGCTTCCTCATTCAACTGGAACGTTTGTGCAGCGTGCGGTTTAAAGCGGTTTCCTGTGCGGGGGGGTCATGTGATTTCTTGTCTCTGTTTTTGTTGCGGTGGCAGATGATCATCGAGCCCACGAGCCCGAAGCTGCTGCCCGACCCGCTGAAGGAACCGTACTACCAGCCGCCCTACACCCTGGTGCTGGAGCTCACCGACGTCCTGCTGCACCCGGAGTGGTCGGTACGTCCGCTCGCCGCCGCCGCCGCTAACGCTAACGCCTCAAACTCCTGGAACGGGGACTCACGGGGGTCCGGAAGTCTTACCTCGACCCCGTGTCTGGCCCGTGGTTCCGTGACCCGGGAATCTCTAAGGTCAGGTCTAACACATGAAACGCACCATAGCTCAGCTCTGACCCCGGTAGAGGGTCCAAACGCCAAGCAGCGACGACGACGTCTCCATCTCAGGCGGGTCGAGTCCTCGCCGTCTCATCACGCCTGGGAACGAGAATATTCCTGAAGGGACCGAAGGCGCTGCAGCGTTTGATCCGGATTGTTCAGGATTTTGTGAAATTCTGATTTTTTAAAAATTTTTTTTTCCAACGACAAAGCGCCGGTACAGTGGTACCTCTTAGAGGTCTTCGGAACAACCCAAAAACCCGAGGTTCCGACCCGACCCGAATCAGGTCTCGGGTCCATTCAAAAGACGTGACTCCGGGTTCGGGTCTGAATCGGTACAGTTAGTCTCGGGTCCGGTCGGTGCTCTCTGACAGGCTGGGTCCACGTTTACTCCAGAGAGGTAAAGATATTAGCGGTGGCAGCTAATGTCAGGACTCGGGCAGTTTAATTAATTATTCATTAACGTGGCGTGTTTGTCATGAAACAACCGTGTTGCCGTAGCGTGTTATTAGCGTGTTATTAGCGGTTTGCCCGGCAGCTGTAAAGCACAACGGATCACCAACATGACAACGCTGGATGAGAGAACATATTCACCACACGTCCTGACCAGTGTAGGCTATTAGCGTTAGCAGTTGCTACCAATAGCATCTGTATCCACAAAGAAAATAACGACGTGGATTAATTGTTGTTTACATCACGTAGCCTATGTAGCAACTGAACCGGTAGAAGAAGACAACTTTAGGTAAGAAAATCAAGTTTTATTCAACGCTAGACAACTTTAACAGGAGCAACTATGGGCTGGATTGTCTCGGCTTTATTCGGGTAATGTGGTTCGGTTCGTGGTCAGAAACTAAAGACTCGGGTCGGCTAGGTTCCGGGTCCAAATGTTGCGGGTCCATTCGGGTTCGGACGCCCGGACTTATGATAATAGCTCGGGTGGGGTCGGTTTCGGGTCGAATTTTCACGGGTCCATTCGGGTTCGGGTTCATGAAAGTGGACCCGTGAAGGCCTCTAATACCTCTACTTACGAAATTAATTGGTTCTGGAAGTAGTTTCGTAACCTGAAAATAAAAAAGTAGAGACGCGTTTTCCATGTAAATGTTCTAATCCGTTCCAAGCCCCCCAAAATTCAGACATACTTTTTTTTTTTTTTTATAAATCATAAAAATGCATCAAAAAATGTAAGAAATACGTGTTGCTATTAGATTACTACACAATAAACATAAAATGAGTGGTACATAATAAAAAACAAAGAATAAAGTAAAGAATAAAAATTGTGTTCATTTACATTTTAACTGCTATCGTCGTCACCTTTTCTCTCAGCAGCGGTTCTTGTCTGACGTTATGTAAAGAATGGATCCAAGGACGTTTGCTTTTGTTGGCTTTTAACAGCCCCCTTAGCCGAAAATGTGCAAGATACAAACATCAAGCCGATAGATGAACGATAGCCCAGGAAGACTAGTGAACACTTTTTCTGGGTGATTCTCAAGCCAAATTCTGAGATTAGCCAGAGAGATTCAGGAGAGAGAGATACCAGGAAGATGCTAGCCGATAGCCAGGAAGATGCTAGCCGATAGCCAGGAAGATGCTAGGAGGTAGCCAGGAAGATGCTAGCCGATAGCCAATGACAGAGTAGCTACAAGTATGTTTACGTTCGGTAAACTCTGGGAGCTGCGAGTAGCAGCGGGTACTGTAATTTTGCCTTTCGTATCCTGAAATTTCTTTCGTAACAAGAGGCAATATTTACCCGTTGAGGCGTTTCGTAACCTGAAAATTTCGTATGTCGAGACGTTCATAAGTAGAGGTACCTACTGTATTTATGTCAGGTTAAAAGAAAACTGCTCCGCCCCGTTCTGTTATAGTCAGAGGTTCAGAGAAAAAGCTGAAATTTGAAGTGTTAAAAAGTCAAAATTTCGTGATTTATTTTCTTTTTTACGACAAAAAGTCGTGAAAAAAAGACAAAAGGTCTCAGCGGCCAGAAATTCCCTTTGATCGAAAAAAAGGGAAAATTTGTGTGTTTTTTTTACAACAGAGATGAGAAAAAAATTCAATGGTGTAATTTTTTTTTTTCCACAATTGCGACGGAGGAAAAGTCTCAACCTTTTAAAACGCTTTTAAGTTTTTTTTTTTATCTACAAAAAGTGAAAAAAAATAGGGAAGCTGCAAACTTGAGGCGGTCAGCAGCTGGTGACGGCTGACCGTGTGGTCGACCCCCCCACCCCAAACCACCACCACCACCCCGTTACAGCTGGTTCGGTACGTTCTGTACCGAACTGAACCTTAAATACGTATAAATGTGTAAATAAAGAAACAGTTGTTTAGGAGCCAAATATGTTGTTCTGAATTGTAGTTCACTCTGTGTGTCTGTGGGTGTCGCTGTGTTGTTACCTGAGGGTCAGGTATAAAGGTAGCTGCCTATTATTGGTTGACCCGGAAGGCTAAAGGTTTTTGACCGCTGTGGCGCTAACTGCCGGCGTTATGGTTGTCAGATCAGTTAATGGAATAAATTAATATTTTAACTGCATCAGAAGAACATCATTCCGGTCATTCCGGTCAACACGCAACGGTAACATTTACGAAATGCGAGTTAGCGAAGCGCGTCGACCAGGTTACTCTTGGTCAAACATCTCAGTAGCTTGAAGCATTAGCCTTAGCTCCTTCAAGTTGCTTCTACAAATTACAATAAAATGTAAACAAGTGCTCTGAAGACAGGATAATTGTCCTCCACCAGTTGGAGGACAGACCTCGGATTTAGTCATTTTAGTGGGTTGGTAACTGTCCTGCGTGCTATCACCACTTTCCGCCATGCTAACGTTACGATGCCTGATGTTACAAGCTACATATTCACGCGAGACACAGTCACGAGTCGCTCGCAGACTTGAATGAGGCTGATATTACACATCCCGCTAATCGGCCGCGATAATGCGATGAAGACAAACAAAAATGGTAATCGTTATCGCGTAAAAGTTTACCGCGCTTTATCGTAATACCGGTAACCGTTCCATCCCTAGTGCACGTTCATTAATATTTTAACTGCATCAGAAGAACATCGTTCCGGTACTTTTTCAATCATCACGCAACGTTACGTTTACGAAATGCGAGTTAGCGGAAGCGCGTCAACCAGGCTACTCTTGGTCAAACATCTCAGTAGCTTGAAGCATTAGCCTTAGCTCCTTCAAGTTGCTTATACAAATTACAATAAAATGTCAAATGAGTGCTCTGAAGACAGAATAACTGTCCTCCACCAGTTGGAGGACAGACCTCGGATTTCGTCATTTTAGTGGGTTGGTAAATGTCCTGCGTGCTATCACCACTTTCCTCCGCCATGCTAACGTTACGATGCCGATGTTACAAGCTACATATTCACGCGAGACACAGTCACGAGTCGCTCTCAGACTTGAATGAGGCTGATATTACATATCCCGCTAATCGGCCGCGATAATGAGATGAAGACAAACAAAAACTGGTAATCGTTATCGCGTAAAAGTTTACCGCGCTTTATCGTAATACCGGTAACCGTTCCATCCCTAGTGCACGTTCATGAGGCGGTTTATGCAGCATCGTAGCATCGTGCCGTTTAAAGGAAGCTTCGTTCCTCAGGATGGTTTCGTCCTCCTCCGTCTTTGCCAGGCGTGGTGGGTGTGGCTTTATAATGCAGATGAGACAAAACAGCTGGACGTGTCCTTCTGATGTCCAGTTGTCTCCCGGAGCGCGCCGCCCTGCAGCCGCTGGCCAATCACAGTCGCCGGATTTTCACCCTTGTTTTTTTTTTTTTGTGTCCAGCTGTCGACAGGTTGGCGCTTCAAAAAACGTCCGGGCATCGACTACCTGTTCCAGCAGCTGACGCCGCTCTACGAGATCGTCATCTTCACCGCGGAGACCGGCATGGTGAGACACTCGGGGGGCGGGACCTTTGGCCCGACTGTGACGACGGCGGCGGCGGCGGCGGCTAATTGTTGTTTTCGCTTTTCCGTTCGTGCAGACGGCGTTTCCTCTGATCGAGAGCATCGACCCCCAGGGCTTCGTCATGTACCGGCTCTTCAGGGATGCGACGCGCTACATGGAGGGGCATCACGTGAAGGTACGGCGAGACCGGCGGCACCTGGGGGGGGGAGGGGCTTCAGATCTTCAGCTAGGTTCTCGTGAAGTTCTACAGGTCCGCCTTCTGCTTCTGCCATTGATTCCTCTTCTCACCACAATAGACCCCTCCCTTCCCCCCATATCTGACCCCCCCCCCCCCCCATCTCCTCCTCCCCCCCACCCCCCCCTCCCTCCAACTGTCACCTCTCTGTTATAAATGAGGAGCAGTCTGGTGGCTGGAAGGAGCTGGTTACCCTACTTCCCAGAGAGAAGACACCTCATCTCCATAACGCCAGGACGGATCCGAGCGCAGCAGATGCTAACGCGCCATATGCTCGGGGAGAGTCGCTAATGCGTCGGGAGAAAATTGTTAAACCTTCTGCTGTGTTGTGCATTTTCTGCCACTGACAGTAAGTCAGGGGAAATTCCTCTTTAACGGCCCGTAAAGCCGTTTAGCAGCGGTTTATGTCACCGTTCACCCAAGATTAAAGGAATTTATTCCAACAAGGCATTAGCAGCAGATAATAAATACCTGAGGTTGATTCCCTGGACTCCAGGAACACGTGACGGCGCTGCTGCTCCTCCAGGACGAAGCTCCGCCCTCCTCGGCTGAACTTATTTTCAGTAAAGAATAACTTAGGTTGCTGCTCGCTAATGAGTCCAGTAAATAAAAAACCGGCGGGGTTTGGTCTAACGAGGCAGCCCCGCTGAGCTCGTTCCACCAGCCGTTTGGTTTTCCGCCGTCTGACGTCACTTCAGGAAACGCTGCATCGCGTGAGCCTCGTGTGTCCTCGTTAGCCGGGGCCGACCCTTCGCCCACCGGAGCGTCGGCAGCAGGGATCAGGCGTCCTAGTGTTCGCCGGCCGGTCGGTGCTGCGGGAGAAACGACGGTTGGACCACTGGAAGGGAAGGCTGCAGTTCCTAGACGGGCCACTAGGAGTCCACGTCCAGGTTCCCAGCAGCTGCCAGGATCTAAAATCCAACTACAGACGCCAAAACCTGTAGCTTTTTTTTTTTTTTTTTTTTTTTTGTACCATACTTTGAGCGACTGTGTTGATGATGTCACGGGGGTTTGTCCAGTTCTTTTTTTTTTTTACATTTTTATATATTTGGACCTGAAAAGATTAAACTTTTTATTCTTTTTTTTTTTTTTTTATTAAAAACTTAATTCCCATCAGCAGCCAGTTTACGTAACTGAGGAAGAACTTGGCTGATAATGTTCTATTTTTTATCTCTGTGTGTTTTATTTTCTGACTGGGGAGTCTGACCTATTTCTCATCCTTTTTCCCTGCAGAGCAAATTTTAATCAGGTTTGGAGGAAAAAATAGAAAGAAAAAAGACAAGTGAAGGGTTGTTAAGAAGACCAGGGGTGCACGATAACTATCGGGCCGATAACAGGAAATTATGACGTCATCCTGATAACTCCGATATCACGACGAATATCCCCGATAACATTTATATTTCTGTCAACACAGCAGTGTCTCGCTCCCTCTGAGCCTTGAATGACCAGCAGTGAATGTTATGTTCAAGTGACGTCGGCATAATCAGAAAAACGATTACTCAATAAGGAAAATCAAGAATACCCCCTCATGCCAGAAAACAACTCGTTAACTCGGTCATAATTTTAGTAGTTGCTGACTTTAATTGATATTCGCAGTATTTTCCCAAATGTTACACATAAAAAAAAAAAAATAGAAAAGGCTGAAAGAACGACTAGCAAACGAGGGAACGGAGGAATTTACGTTACACCTTGAATGCAGCCTGCAGCACAGCGCTGATCACAACAAACATGGCGGCGTGGAACTTCGTTAAAGTTTCAGAAGAAGATAGTTTGGTGGTTATTTGTGACGAATCCTCCGAGTGAATTCTACGAGGAGGGAAGCACAAGCTTTAATACGTAAAACCTGATCAGCCACCTACAACATAACAATCACTTCCATGGAGTTTTGAAATCGCGCTAACGTGAGCTAAAAGCTAACGATAGCTAATGCTAACGTGCGCAAGCCAGCAGTAATCTCTCCTCTCCCTCATTCCTCTCATCTAAAGCTTCCATGAGATTAAAAAATAAAAACTACTGAACCTCATTTACTTTAATTAAAGGTATTAATTTAAATGGAACCACAAGCCAAAATCCTTTAAATGTTAATCTTTTTCAGTTAGTAATTCTGATGCATGTATTTCCATCAGTTCAAGGAGCCTTTATTTTTTATATCAGTCAGTAATGAACCTTATTTAAGTTAATGTGAGATATCAAATAGGTTTGTTTGATAGCTTTAAGAAAATGTTTGAGAGGCTTGTCGATAGTTTTTCATTGGAAAAAATAAATATCTGTTCATTTAAAAGAGTCAAAACTATTTTTGGTTTTGTTCATAGTATTGATGTAATGATCTTAGGTATATGTGTGTGTTATCGGTATCGGCCTTTAGGAGCTGAAAGTTATCGGTTTTAAAAAAGTTTTTTATTTATTGTGCTTGAAACATGTTTATCTGAAGTAATTCAGGAGCCCCAACGTGACGAGACCCCTTCACCTTCCCTGGAGCCTCGTCGGTCGGTAAACCTGTCGGTGCTGGGTTCTGTGACATCACAGACCCAGATGGTTCATGTCCGAACCCGGGCGTAACATCTGGCCTGGCAGTGCACCGACTTACGTGCCCTTTCTGCAGAATCAACCTGCACTGATGCTCGGTGAGATCACGGATCTCTAAACCTTCGCTCTGTCTTCACCAGGTTCACTTTAATTTGCTTATTTAAGGGGCAGAAATCACCGTGAAACGTCTCAGATGTTCCTAAACGTCTCTCGGGACCTCCTGGGGGCTCAACTGAAGTGATGTCATTCCTGCCTGATTGATCAGAATTGTTCCCGTCTTTTCTGGGATGTTTCACTGCATCAGACGTCTGCAGAGCGATTTAAGGCTTATTTCCTTTGAAGCAGGCGGTGCAGGGTTGGTTCTGCAGAAGGTTAGACACAACTGAGATTACAAACGTTTGCAGGCAGATGTTTCCATCATCCTCTCAGACCTGCTGTTTCTAATAAACATTCTAGTAAATAAGTTAAAAATAGGTGACCTCTTTGGCATAAAATCATCCAAGTCATGAAAGCTGATGACTCACAAACAGCTACGTTTTGTTTTTGTCGAACACGTCTACTAAACGTTCACCTGAGTGAATCCACAGACTGGAACGTTGGTCAGAGCACATCTGGAGTCCAGCTGTGGGCCAGGGACGATGACCCTGAACACTGAAGTAAATCCAAAACAGGATGGACTGGTCTGCTCAGACTGGTGCAGACCTAAACACCATAAAAATCCTCTGGACTGAGCTCCAGATATCCCAGTTCTGGGATTTTTCCCCTGAATGTTGAGCAGCTCTGATCCAGAGAAGCTGGGGGGCTTGTTCCTCCAGCAGTTCAGAGTTTAACCTCCTGGAATTCAGAGTTTACCCTCCAGCAGTTCAGAGGTTAAACTCTGAACTGTTGGAGGTTAAACTGTTCACTGTTGGAGGCAGTTCAGAGTTTAACCTGCAGCAGTTCAAAGTTTAACCTGCAGCAGTTCAGAGTTTATCCACCGGCAGTTCAGAGTTTATTCTCCTGGAATTCAGAGTTTACCTTCCAGCAGTTCAGAGGTTAAACTCTGAACTGTTGGAGGACAAACTCTGAACTGTTGGAGATTAAACTGTTCACTGTTGGAGGCAGTTCAGAGTTTAACCTCCAGCAGTTCAGAGTTTATCCTCCAGCAGTTCAGAGTTTATTCTCCTGGAATTCAGAGTTTACCTTCCAGCAGTTCAGAGGTTAAACTCTGAACTGTTGGAGGACAAACTCTGAACTGTTGGAGATTAAACTGTTTCACTCAGCAGTTCAGAGTTTAACCTGCAGCAGTTCAGTTCAGAGTTTGTCCACCGCCAGTTCAGTTCAGCAGAGTTTAACCTCAGTTCGAGTTTACCTCAGCAGTTTCAGTTTCAGAGTTTCAGAGTTTAACCTGCAGCAGTTTAGAGTTTGTCCTCCAGCATTTCAGAGTTTAACCTCCAGCAGTTCAGAGAGTTTCAGAGTTTACCAGTTCAGCAGTTCGGAGACCTCAGTTCGGAGTTTAACCTCCAGCAGTTCAGAGTTTTGTCCACCACATTCGAGTTTACCTCCGCAGTTCAGAGTTTAACCTGTCAGTCAGAGTTTAACCTCAGCAGAGTTTAACCTCCAGCAGTTCAGAGTTTAACCTCCAGTTCAGAGTTTAAAGTTCAGAGTTTAAGTTTCCAGCAGTTCCTCAGCAGTTCAGAGTTTAACCTCCAGCAGTTCAGAGTTTAACCTGCAACAGTTCAGAGTTTAACCTGCAGCAGTTCAGAGTTTAACCTCCAGCAGTTCAGTTTTCCTCAGTTCAGAGTTTAACCTGCAGTTCAAGAGTTTCAGAGTTTAACCTGCAGCAGTTCAGAGTTTCACCTGCAGCAGTTCAGTTTAACCTGCAGCAGTTCAGAGTTTGTCCTCCAGCAGTTCAGAGTAACCTGCAGCAGTTCGGAGTTTAACCTCCAGCAGTTCAGAGTTTAACCTCCTGAGCACAAATGTGCTGTGACTGTGGACGGATGCCTTTAATTCATTGGCTGTGAGGAGGCTGGACCGACGTGACCGCTGGGACACCAAACGAAGCTGGTGATGGAGACGAGGACCAGCGTCCCTCTCCGTCTGTCTCCCGCCCAGTCAGGGTCCAGCTGGATCTACCAAAGACAGTGTTTATGAATATTAACGATCAATAATGTAATAAAGGGAACGTGGTCTTGAATGTTGATGGTGGTTTTGAATTTTTTTCTTCCTCAGGACGTGTCGTGCCTGAACCGCGACACCAGTAAGGTCATCGTTGTGGACTGTAAGCGGGAGGCGTTCCAGCTGCAGCCCTTCAACGGCATGGCCCTGAAGAAGTGGGACGGGAACTCGGACGACCGAACGCTCTACGACCTCGCCAACTTCCTGAAGAGTAAGGCCCAGAGCCGGGCGCTCGCCCTTCTGCTGCTGCTGTGCTTGAACTTTGACCTCTGCGAAGCCTTTTCTCCTCCCCGGGAGCTTGAATCTCTCCGTTTACCTCTTTTCTCCGTCAGCCATCGCTCTGAGCGGCGTGGACGACGTTCGCACGGTCCTAGAGAACTACGCTCTGGAGGACGACCCCATCGAGGCGTTCAAGCGCCGACAGGCTCAGCTGGCGCAGGTAGGGAGGACGAACCCAAGGGCGCCGCCCGTGCTTTGTGTCCGCCTCTGGGCGTGGCCTGACTCTGTGCTCCTCCCCTTCCCCGCAGGAGGAGGAGCAGCGTCTGGCCGAGCTCTCCCAGCAGAAGAAACAAGGACTCTCCATCGGCTCCATCACCTCGCGGTTCTGGCGCTCCAAACAGCAGTGAGCCCCGCCTCCTCCAACCCCTCCCCCCCCCCGCACGCTTCCACCAATCACAGCCCAGCGCTGAGGTGAGGGGAGGAGCCAGAGAACAGCAGGGGGAGAGTGAGAGAGAGAGACCTTTTGAACTGTGCCGTCACAAACAACCAATCATGTCTCGGTGGGCGGGTCTGCCGCCTCCGAGCGTCGCGAGGACATTGGCTGGTTCTGCACCAATGAGAGGGTGGGGGATGTCAGCAGGCCCCTCCCTCGGCTGCTGATTGGTGCGGGAAAACGAAATGGGAGGATATGACCTTTGTTGCTGGCGGTTGGAGGCTGCTCCGGGACCGGCGCCGGACCGCCACGCCTCCAGGAAGTGCGTTTCCTTTTACCCCCACCGGTTCGTGGGCGTCTGGGACTGAGCTGACGGACAGCTGGAGGCGCCACTGACGTCATCGCCACCTGTAGAAATGAACTGTAACCTTTATTTGTTGAATGTGTCGGAGCGCCTGGCGGCGGCGGCTTGGACAGCGGATCAGACTCCTGGGTAAACCTGCGGAGGTCCGGACCTCTATTTTCACGTCTGTTACCGGACGGTTCTGGGGCCGTCTTGAATTTTTCACTCTCTTAGCATGTTCGTGAGTCCTCCACCTGTGGCCTCGGCGCCGTGGACGGTGAGACGCCCGTCTCCGTAGCGGCGCCGTAGAGCACCGGGGGAGGAGTGTATGTCAGTAACCTGTGTGTGACGCTGTGGAGGCTCCTCGTCCACGCAACAGGCAGAACCGTCTCCGGGCGGCTGCGGACCGACGGCAGGACGCCGCCGCGACGTCTCGCTTCGCCGGGTGGGATGCGAGGACCGAAGGGGCCGTCTGTCCGAAAGTCCATCCGGATCCTCTGGCGGTTTTCCGTCCGTGGCTGAGCGGCCGTCAGAGAGGTGAGACGAAGCCCCGCCTCCACAGACGGTTTCTCTGTTTCATCTTCAGCATCTTCAATAAACGGAACAAACCAGCGTCTCGTCTGTTTCTGGGTTTTGATCCGTCGTTGACGCGACTTCAGTCAGAAAAAGTGACCTAATGTCAGACGGTCGAGAGTCTGAGGAGCTCGAGGTTTTAGGACAGAAGTTGATTCTTTTATGGTGAAGTTATAACTTTACATCCAACGCTGCGGAGGTCCATCCGAGGCTGCGGAGGTCCATCCGAGGCTGCGGAGGTCCATCCGAGGCTGCGGAGGTCCATCCGAGGCTGCGGAGGTCCTTCCGATGCTGCGGAGGTCCTTCCGATGCTGCCGAGGTCCTTCCGATGCTGCGGAGGTCCTTCCGATGCTGCGGAGGTCCTTCCGACGCTGCGGAGGTCCATCCAGGCTGCGGAGGTCAATCCAGGCTGCGGAGGTCCTTCCGATGCTGCGGAGGTCCTTCCGATGCTGCGGAGGTCCTTCCGATGCTGCGGAGGTCCTTCCGATGCTGCGGAGGTCCTTCCGATGCTGCGGAGGTCCATCCAGGCTGCGGAGGTCCTACCGATGCTGCGGAGGTCCTTCCGATGCTGCGGAGGTCCATCCAGGCTGCGGAGGTCCATCCAGGCTGCGGAGGTCAATCCAGGCTGCGGAGGTCCTTCCGATGCTGCGGAGGTCCTTCCGATGCTGCGGAGGTCCTTCCGATGCTGCGGAGGTCCTTCTGATGCTGCGGAGGTCCTTCCGATGCTGCGGAGGTCCATCCAGGCTGCGGAGGTCCTACCGATGCTGCGGAGGTCCTTCCGACGCTGCGGAGGTCCATCCAGGCTGCGGAGGTCCATACGACGCTGCGGAGGTCCTTCCGACGCTGCGGAGGTCCATCCGAGGCTGCGGAGGTCCATACGACGCTGCGGAGGTCCTTCCGAGGCTGCGGAGGTCCATCCGAGGCCGCGGAGGTCCATCCGAGGCTGCGGAGGTCCTTCCGATGCCGCGGAGGTCCTCCTTGCCGCGGAGGTTCCGATGCGCGGAGGTCCTTCCGAGGCTGCGGAGGTCCTTCCGACGCCGCGGAGGTCCTTCCGACGCTGCGGAGGTCCTTCCGACGCTACTGAGGTCCTTTCGACGCTGCGGAGGTCCATCCGAGGCCGCGGAGGTCCATCCGAGGCCGCGGAGGTCCTTCCGAGGCCGCGGAGGTCCTTCCGACGCCGCGGAGGTCCTTCCGACGCCGCGGAGGTCCTTCCGACGCCGCGGAGGTCCTTCCGACGCCGCGGAGGTCCTTCCGACGCCGCGGAGGTCCTTCCGACGCTACTGAGGTCCTTCCGACGCTGCGGAGGTCCTTCCGAGGCCGCGGAGGTCCTTCCGACGCTGCGGAGGTCCATCCGAGGCCGCGGAGGTCCTTCCGAGGCCGCGGAGGTCCATCCGAGGCCGCGGAGGTCCTTCCGAGGCTGCGGAGGTCCTTCCGACGCCGCGGAGGTCCTTCCGAGGTTGCGGAGGTCCATCCGAGGCTGCGGAGGTCCTTCCGAGGCCGCGGAGGTCCATCCGAGGCCGTGGAGGTCCTTCCGAGGCTTACGAGCAGCAACTTTCTCCCAAAGTTCCTCCTTGAAAATCAAATCATGGTTATGGATTCAGGAACATCGTCCACATCGGGCTCCGTAACTCGGTCCAGACGGTGAACTTCGTCGGGTCCGGTGTTCAGTCTGCCCGGCGGAGCAGCGAGGATGCAGTTAAAGAGTCTCTGCTGAGGTCTTGAAGGAACGTGGCGCCACCGCCATGTGTTTATTACCGTGAACCAGAAACGAGGTTCAGGCTCGACCGAACATCTGGATCTTCTACTGGATCTAAGGTTTTTTTTCTCCCTACGTGGGAGTTTTTTACCTGCCATTATCACTGATTGGATTTAATATTATAATCTTAGTTAATGATATTTGCTCGGGGGTCATGCTCTGGGTCTCTGTAAAGCGCCTAGAGACAATTGTCATTGTAACAGACGCTATACAAATAAAATTGAATTGAAAATTGAATTGAATCTGAAACAGCAGCCCTGCAGAGCCTCCAGCCTGTAAACCTGTTTTCTTTCCTCCTCCAGCGCTACGGCGCGTCGTTACAGCTCCATGACGGCGCTGGACCACCCGCCGCAGTCCCGCCCCGACGCCGGCGGCCCGCTCAGAGACGGGCTACTGGGAAAACGAGACTAACTTAGACTAACCAAAGAAAACAGTCCTTGGGGCTCAGACGGAAGAGAAACATCGATACATTTGATTTTCAGTGAATCTGGAGCCTGAACTTCGTCCAAATGAGCACAAACATTAAAAAACGTCAGTTCCCTAACGGACACCAAACTCCACATCTGGGCTGATCTGAGACCTCTGCAGCCCTCTAGGTGGCGCTAAAACCTTTATATTTTGAAGTCTGAGATCTTTCATTCACAGACCATCCAACTTATGTGTCAATCAAACTTGTGGGCGTGGCCTAAAGATGCTCCGGTCTGCATCATGTGACGTGATGACCCACAGTTAATGGAACTTGGTGCAGCGTTGTGGCTTTGGTCCCCAGGAGGCGCTACAACGCATCAGTACACCTCCAGGAGGCTCCGGCCGGGTCCAGACCGGAGCCACAGCTGTTCTGGTCCCGGATCAAACCCGAGATGTTTGCAGAACCCTGGAGCTCCGACAGAAATCCTGTTTTCACAGCTCAGAGCTTTAACTGGCCTCCGTCACGCTGGGAGCTCTGCGCCAGTTAGCTCGGCTGGTTGGTGGAGCTACAGGGCTGAAGAGGAGATGTGGAGCTGCTGAGTGACGGCGGGAAACCCTCTGAGCTGAGCTCCAGAACCATCTGGACCAGTTACCGGGAGGGAAATGTCCAGTTCGCTGGTGAATCTGAGGATTCTGCTCCTCTAATGCCACTGCTGATGTCTTTCCCCGTTGGCATTGTGTTAACGCACACAGGAATGCGCCAGTCCAGAAAACTGTCCAAGTTTATTTATATAATAAATGATTTGTGCGAGACTCAAACTGATCCAATAAACGTCACCAGTCTTTTCTTTTTCTTCCAAATGGTGACGTCACACCTTCTTCCCGCGTGACCACGTGTTCATCTGCTGCTGTGAAGGCTGGTCTCGCGCCTCCGAGCTCACACCTACCTGCCAACTGTCTCAGGTGACACCCCCCCCCCCCCCCCCCCCTCCTGGGGGCTCCGGGGGCTTCAGACGGCACGAGGCTGCGGGAAGGACGCGTGCGGGTTCCCGCGAACCGCTGATTATTTAAAAAAAAAAAAAAAAAAAAACTCCGGATTTATTGATTTATTTAGTTTTACAAAAGTGAAGCGAGCAGTTTTATAAAACACGATATTTTATGTCAAGAAGTTGAAAACTTTGATGTTAAAGTCGCGATTTGGTTAAAAAAAAAAAAAGTTTTATGACAGAAATGCTTTATTTGCTTTATTGTGAAATTAGCGATTTTAAAACATAAGTCGGAATTTTTATGTTAAAAAAGCGACTTTAGCTGAAGTTCAGTTTTATAATAAAAGTTGTAACATTCATTTAAATGGTGATATATAAAATAACACATAATAAACAGTTATGGGAGAAATAACTAAAATATTTATGACTTTAAGAGTTAAATCCGGAGGAAAACGACACGTGACCAGATCAGAGTCATTAATGACTTAATAAACTAATGTCATAAACTGTTTAGTGGGCTTTGAAAACTAGTTAACTAGAATAAATGTTTCTGCTACAGGAGCTAAAAAAGCTTTGGGCTGTTTGAGAAAATGAAAATAAAAATCTTTTGGTGGAGTGTAAAACTATAAAATAAAGGAATGAAGAGTTTTATTCCTTTGGTTTGGTTTTTTATCAGTTGTTGTTGCCATGACAACCTCTGACCCGTTCAGGCTCTCAGCTGCTCATCCTGGTGCAGTTTTACAGAAGGACCCGGAAAAGCTCCGGGCTCCAGCTGGTCCAGAACCGCTCCAGGTCCGGTTCAGACCCCTGCAGTCCAGCTGAATCAGGGGCCCTCAGGGGCCCTCGGGAGTCCAGAACCGGTCCAGGTCCGGTTCAGACCTCTGAAGTCCAGCTGAATCAGGGGCCCTCAGGAGTCCAGAACCGGTCCAGGTCCGGTTCAGACCTCTGAAGTCCAGCTGAATCAGGGGCCCTCAGGGGCCCTCGGGAGTCCAGAACCGGTCCAGGTCCGGTTCAGACCTCTGAAGTCCAGCTGAATCAGGGGCCCTCAGGGGCCCTCAGGAGTCCAGAACCGGTCCAGGTCCGGTTCAGACCTCTGCAGTCCAGCTGAATCAGGGGCCCTCAGGAGTCTAGAACCGGTCCAGGTCCGGTTCAGACCTCTGCAGTCCAGCTGAATCAGGGGCCCTCAGGAGTACAGAACCGGTCCTGGTCCGGTTCAGACTTCTGCAGTCCAGCTAAATCAGGGGCCCTCAGGGTCCTCAGGAGTCCAGAACCGGTCCAGGTCCGGTTCAGACCTTTGAAGTCCAGCTGAATCAGGGGCCCTCGGGAGTCCAGAACCGGTCCAGGTCCGGTTCAGACCTCTGCAGTCCAGCTGAATCAGGGGCCCTCAGCAGTCTAGAACCGGTCCAGGTCCGGTTCAGACCTCTGGAGTCCCGCTGAGCGCTTTTGTTTCCGGACAGACGCGGCGGGTCACTTGTTCTTCCAGCTGCGGCCTCCGCGTGACGCCCCGTTTGTTTCAAGTCTGTTCAGGTGTCAGGACCCCCCCCCCCCCCCCCCCCCCCCCCCCCCCCCCCCCCCCCCCCCCCCCCCATCACACTTCAGCAGACTTTCCCACGGACCCCCCTCCATCCTCCTCACGCGCGTCGGACACGCGCCGCCCTCCGTGTGATGTCGCACCTCATCAAAGCTCGTGCGCCTCTTTTGTCTTTCGGGACCATTTGGGCGCGTGGAACAAAAGGAGTCCTGGAGGGACCACATCCTGGATCCTGGTCCGGTCTGGCGACCAGATGTGAAGCTTCCTAGAAGGTTTACGGACCCGCGGGAGGACAGAAGAGCGATCAGGTGATCAGAAAGCCGATAACGGATCAATGAGTGACGTCACACTGAACTTTCTGTTTTAAAACAGAAGCCGCTCTGCGTCCTTTCAGCGTCAGAGGAAACACGCACGAGCCTGGAGCGCGTGGTGAGTGCGTGCCAGGCTTTTGTGGAATTTGAGGTGTCGGGGGGGGGGGGGGGGGGGGGGGGGGGGGGGCACGTCGATAAGCAGATGGCGCGCGATCGAATATGCGCATATTGTCGGCTGAGGTTTTCCTGGCGAGGGGCGCACGCCCCCCCCACCCCACGCGTGCGCTGCTCCGTCTCCATGGAAGCAGGTAGAGGAGGGCGGGGCCTCCGGTGATTAAAATATAATTAATGTTCCTGCTGTCCAGCTGCTGTTAATTTACAGGCTTTTATTTCTATAAATAAATCAACAAATTTAAAAAATAATTATTCGTTTTCTGGAAAAAAGCAACATTTATTCAGGATTGTAACATTTACTGTAAAACCAAAATCTTTAATCAAAATCTGTAACTTAGTTTTGATCAACTTCTGCAGAATCAAAAACATCAGAACAGAAACAACAGAAATCGTGAGGTTTTAACTTAATGTTGCAACTTTTTATCATAAAATACAGACTTTTGAAAAACAGCAACTTTTTGACATACAATTAAAACTTTAAAATAAAAAAATACACAAAGTTGCAACAGTGTGAAAAAAATACAACTGCTGAAAAATGAACAGACGAGAGGAAAGAGAAAGAAGAGGAGGGAGGAAGGAGACCAGAGGAAGGAAGTATGGGAAATAGAGAAAGGAGATGAAGGAGGAAGCAGAGGAAGGAAAAGAAAGAAGGGAAAGAGAGAAAGGAGATGAAGGAGGAAGCAGAGAAAGGAAAAGAAAGAAGGGAAAGAGAGAAAGGAGATGAAGGAGGAATGAGAGGAAGGAAAAGAAAGAAGGGAAAGAGAGAAAGGAGATGAAGGAGGAAAGGGACCGGTGGTGATTTTGACCCTCTGACTTCATTTCCTGTTTTTGGTTCGGAACTTTTCGTTTGGTTCGTGCCGGCCTGTTGCCACGGCTACTGGCGTGGACTCACTTTGATACGGTAATCAGTGACCGTAGCCGGTCTCCGTGGCAACACAACCAACCTCAGTGAACGTTAAAATGAAATAAAAACGTTTGATGGGTTAGAAAGTATCGATATTCGGATACCGCGCCTATTATCGAGTATCGGGTATCAAGTATTGTGTATCGAGTATCAGGTATCCAGTATCTGGTACCGAGTATCAGGTATCCAGTATCGTGTATTGAGTATCAGGTATCGAGTATCTGGTATCGACTATCGTGTATCGAGTATCAGGTATTGAGTATCTGGTATCAAGTATCTGGTATCAAGTATCAGGTATCGAGTATCTGGTATCGAGTATCTGGTATCAAGTATCAGGTATCGAGTATCTGGTATTGAGTATCGGGTTTCGACTATCTGGTATCGGGTATCGAGTATCTGGTATCGAGTATAGGGTATCGGGTATCGAGTATCTGGTATCGAGTATAGGGTATCTGGTATCGAGTATCAGGTATCGAGTATCGG
This sequence comes from Hirundichthys speculiger, assembly GCA_018398805.1. Taxonomy (NCBI): domain Eukaryota; kingdom Metazoa; phylum Chordata; class Actinopteri; order Beloniformes; family Exocoetidae; genus Hirundichthys; species Hirundichthys speculiger. Next base: position 61,421 of record JAGFBZ010000197.1, on the reverse strand, counting down.
GCATTGAGTATCGGGTATCGGGTACCGAGTATCTGGTACCAAGTATCGGGTATGGAGTATCTGGTATCAAGTATTGTGTATCGAGTATCGGGTATCAAGTATTGTGTATCGAGTATTGTGTATCGAGTATTGGGTATCGAGTATCGGGTATCGAGTATCTGGTATCGGGTATCGGGTATCGGGTATCTGGTATCGAGTATCGGGTATCGAGTATCTGGTATCGAGTATCGGGCATCGAGTATCGGGCATCGAGTATCGGGCATCGAGTATCTGGTATCGGGTATCTGGTATCAAGTATCTGGTATCGAGTATCGAGTATCGAGCATTGAGTATCGGGTATCGGGTACCGAGTATCTTGTACCGAGTATCGGGTACGGAGTATCTGGTATCGAGTATCTGGTATCGAGTATCGGGTATCGAGTATCGGGTATCGAGCATCGGGCATCGAGTATCGGGCATCGAGTATCTGGTATCGAGTATCTGGTATTGGCTATCTGGTATCGGGTATCTGGTATCGGGTATCTGGTATCGAGTATCTGGTATTGTGTATCGGCATCGAGTATCGGGTATCTGGTATTGAGTATCGGTATCTGGTATCGGGTATCTTGTATCGAGTATTTGGTATCATGTATCGGGTAACGAGTGTCAGGTATCGAGTATCTGGTATCGAGTATCAAGTATCGAGTATCGGGTATCGAGTATCTGGTATCGAGTATCGGGCATCGAGTATCGGGCATCGAGTATCGGGCATCGAGTATCGGGTATCGAGTATCTGGTATCGAGTATCGAGTATCGGGTATCGAGTATCGGGTATCGAGTATCTGGTATCGAGTATCGGGTATCAAGTATCTGGTATCGACTATCGTGTATCGAGTATATCAGGTATTGAGTATCTGGTATTGTGTATCGGCATCGAGTATCGAGTATCTGGTATCGAGTATTTGGTATCATGTATCAGGTATCGAGTATCTGGTATCGAGTATTGGGTATCGAGTATCGGGCGTCACCCAGCTCCGCCCTGAACCCATAGAAAACTGAGCACGCTGCCCTTCAGGTGCTTCAGGTGAGTCGCTGTCGTTCATGTGATGTGCACGCGTGCAGCAGGCTGTCCCCTCATTGGTGGGTTCAGGCTGCGTCATCATGGCAACCACCTGGAGACGCATGAGTGTGGAGGGACACGCACACGGGCGCCACGCTGACATAATAGGAGGCTTGTCTTGTGTGTGTCTCCATAAGGTGTGCCGTGGGCGGGGCCAGGGCCGGGGGGGGCGTCTTTAATTCAGCAGCAGCAGAGGCACCGCTGCCCTGATTAAAAACAGAGGGCGAGGTGGGTCACCATCATCCACAGAGTTAGGCTTAGAATCTGGTCCCGGTCCCGGTCCTGGTTCTGGTCCCGGTCCTGGTTCTGGTCCCGGTCCCGGTTCTGGTCCCGGTTCTGGTCCCGGTCCCGGTCCCGGTCCCGGTCCTGGTTCTGGTCCCGGTCCCGGTCCTGGTTCTGGTCACCAGTGTTGTGACAGCGAAGCACCTTCACTCAAATCTAAAGTAGACTAGAACAGGACAGAAAACTGCTGCTTTTAGACTCACAGCTGTTTCTTGTGAATAAAAACCAATTAAAACCACTTTTTGAATGTTGTCATCCAATTATTCCAAACTATTTTACCATTAAATCATGTTTTTTTACAAAATCTTACATATATATATAGTATGTAGTAAAGTATTAACTTTGGTAAATTTGCAACACTTGTAAAGATTGAATCTCATATAACTGCAACTTTTGGGTGTAAAAAGCACATTTTCGTCGTAAAATCAGATTTAATGACAAAATTACATCACTTTTTGTAAAAAAAAAAAAAAAAAAAAAGAAAAAAAGCTCCATTTGTGAATTTCAGATTTGTGATTTTTGAGCCCAGAGCCCGGGACGCCCGGATGTTGTCCCGCCCCGCTGGAGCTGCGGCGGTGAAAGCGGCCGGAGGCTGCCGCCCTCCCCCCGCCCCGCTCAGCACAACCACCCGCTCCCCCCCCACCACTACTGAAGACTCTCTGGCACGCTGGAAGAAATGTTGTCACCCCCCCCCAACCCCCCCCCCCCCCCCCCCCACCGGAAACATCGCAGCGGCAGATGCTGAAGCGGCGTCCGATCGGACGGTTCCCGCCGGCTGGAAAACAGGAGACAAACATCTAAACGGAGGCTCCAGGTGTGATGGGACTCCTGGGTGACTTTTTATTCACCTGCAGGGAATATTTCTCTAATTTACTTTCCCGCGGTTTGATTGAAGCTTCTGTCAGTCCGGGAAAGAAGTAAATAAAGACGTAGTTGGTCCGCTCGACGTTTTTTGCAGCGCTCCCCCCCACCCCCCCTCTCTCTCCCCTCCCCTTGTCTCTCTCTCTCTCCCTCTCTCCCCCCTCCCTCCCCGTCCCTGCGGTATAAAGCAGAGGTGAAACCGCAGAAGCCGCAGTCCAGAGTCCACCCGCCAGGATTTCAGTCACCTTTTTACTTTCGTTTTATTTTTTTCTTACATTCTTTTTTTCCTCCGCAGACGTTTGTCTCGAACCGGTTCCACCTCCATCCGTTCACCTCCCGCGACCTTTTTTTTTTTTCCACCGGAGCCGGTTGAGATTTTTATGTCTCCGGGTGACGCTTCGTGGTTCCCTCGGACCCGTTTGGATTTGACGCACTGAACCGACCCGGACGCTCCGCCATGGCGCGCTCGCTCCTGCCGTGTCTCCTGCTGTTGGCGGCGGCGCGCACGGTGAGTCCCCCCCCCACCCCCGAGACGCGCTCACGTGAACCCGGTTCGGGCTGTCTGTGTGTGTTGTGCTCGTGCAGTCTGGTGGTCCTGTGGCGGTTTCAGAGGAGCCGCGGCGGTTTGGAGCTGTGCGCTTTTACGCGCAGCGCGCTGGTTTCCTTCTGAGTTTAAGTTGGATTTAAAATATTCACGTTTTCAGTTTTCAGTTTTAGTGACTTACATGATGAAATAAGGAAAGTAAAGTTAGAATGATCTCAGATGTTTGCAGTGATAAACTCCACTGGACTCGACCAGGGTTTCCTGCTGTTTTGCGCCGGTGACCGCTGTCCGCTCGTGTATTTGCGCGCGTTTTAGCGCGTTCGTCTCAACATATGAACGAGTTTCAGCTTATTTGAGAGCCTGACCCCTCCTCTGCCCCCCGCCCCCTCCCAGACCCTCTCCTTGGGAGTCTTCGAGCTGAAGATCGACTCCTTCACCAGCTCCGGCGGCGCGTGCCGGTCCCGGGACTGCCAGATCTTTTTCCGCGTGTGCCTCAAACACCTGCAGCACGTCATCAACCCGGAGCCGCCGTGCACGTACGGCACCGCGCTCACCGACATCTTCGGCGCCGACCCCGACTCTATCTCCAGGAGCGCGCTCATCACGGTGCCCTTCAGCTTCAAGTGGCCGGTAAGTTGACGGGGCGTGTTGTGGAGGCGCGCGCCGCTGCGCGTGCGTGGTCACTGATCGCGGTTTTTGCGTCTGATTTCAGGGCACGTTCTCTCTGATCATTGAAGCCTGGAACGCGGAGTCTGCGGGTCTGGAGTCCACAGGTAAAAAACCGCCGCTGCAGTACCGCCGCGTCACCGCCAGGCGGCGACAGAAGTCGCCACGAGCGCATCCCCGCTTTTATCAGAAAAACCTGATGATTAAAAAAAAAAACAATCACGGTTTCACATCAACTCAAATACAGCCAGGTGTTAAAATAATGTGAGAACAACTGAACTTTCCTCCAGAGAACCAGAACAACCTCATCAGCCGGACGGCGACCCGCAGCAACCTGACCCTGGGGGGCGGGTGGTCCCGGGGCGAGCACCTGGACGGCCAGAGCGAGCTCCGCTACTCCTACCACGTGGTCTGCGACGAGTACTACCACGGCGTGGCCTGCTCCAACTACTGCCGGCCCCGCAACGACACCTTCGGCCACTTCGAGTGCGACTCCGAGGGAAACCGGCGCTGCATGGAGGGCTGGACGGGCGAGTACTGCACCTCACGTGAGTGACTCCCGCCGGGGGGGGGGGGCAGGTTTTAACTCAGCATCATCTCTGAGGAAGCAGGTCGGCCTCCAGACCACTGAGACCACCTTAAACCAGGTTCAGGCCAAAAACCACAGTATTTAGACGTGAAACTGATGTGGATAAAATCCAGCTGTTGATTTGTGAATCATGTTTACGTGTAAATGCAAAAGCTTTTTATTTTGACAGTTAAACCACTTTAGACCGGCTCTACCTTAAAAATATCAACACCTAGACCAACAGAAATGTCTCCTAGATGGGAAAATTGCTATAAAATACAAGTTCTGGTTTGCAAAGCCATTATTTTGTTTGGTTAAATTTAATAAAAAGGAGATTTCATGACTTTTTTTTTTTACCCGTTTAGACTAAGTACTTAAGCGTTAAACAGTTTCTCTCTGATGGCTGCATAAAATACAGTTATTGATTATTAAACCATCCGTCTGTGGAAATGAAAAAGGTGATGACGTTAAGGTCCAGATGTTGGACTAGTTATTATTTTTGTTATTGCTTCATGGACAGTCGCGGCGCTGTAGAACCTCCTGACGGACCCGTGTGAAGGTAAAACGGGTCTGTCTCAGGTCTCAGAGCAGGTTTAGATTAAAAGTCTGGCTAACTTGAGCTCCAGGAGGATAAAGACTGAATAAAACCAGCTCTTTATTTCTGAAGTCATTATTCTGTTTGTGTAATTGCAAAAACAGAAAAGGAAAAAAAAAAACAAGAAACAGGTCTGTTTCAGGACTTTATTGACAATTATTGTAAAAGTTTCTGGCGCTGATTCACCCGCTTCAGCGGTCCTGACTTCTTTATTGACAATTAGACGAGCTTAAATCAGGATAAAAACTTTTACGGAATTCATAGATTTATTCAGTCATTATTAAAAACAAAACATGTTCATGTAAATGTTTATGACTGCTTTGACGTTAACCAGCGCACCAGACTTGGTTTTGTGGTTTCTGGACTCTTCCAGGTCTGAGTTGGTCTCCTGCTTTATTACTAATCAATAACTGTGTCTCACGCCGTACGCTTCAGACGTGTCTGGCGGAGTGACGGGGGTGGGGTGGGGGGTGGGGGGGGGGTCGGTTCCTCTCGCCGGCGCGCGAACGGGGAGCTGGGGATCGAACCAGCACCGCTCTGATTGAAAGATGGCCGCCGTGGTGCCTGATTCCCTCAGACATGATGATGTGATCCACGTTTGTCCAGTTGTGAGGTTTTTTTTTTTTTTGGGGGGGGGGGGGGGGGGGGGGGGTCTGGACCTGGTCCGAGGTGCTGGACTTGGGTCTCCTTCTGGACAACATCAGGTTCATCGGCAGTTTCCAGCCGCCGTAAACCAGGAGTTTGACCCGTTTTCCTACAGTGGTGCGACCCCCCCCCCCCCCCCCCCCCCCCCCCCCCCCCCCTTCTGTTTTCATTCTAACGTTTCTCCAGATCGGGGGGGTGTGTGCGTGTGTGTGTGCGTGTGCGTGTGTGCCTCATTTTTTTGTGCAGCGGCCTTGAAATTGTTAAGTCAGGCGGTCATCAACGCCGTCGCCGGTGGCTGCAGGAGACAAAAAAAAAGATCTTAGAGCTTTTGTGTGTGTGTGTGTGTGTGTGTGTGTGTGTGTGTGCGCCTTTAGGGTCTGCTCCCTTTGTTTTGAGCTCAACAATGGGGCCCTGCCGCCCCCCCCGGCCCCCCCGGCGGCCCCCGGCCTGCCGCTTTAACAGGGACACGCGCTGCAGCTTAATGCGCACCGCCATGCGTGAAAGGAGACGGCATGTGTTGCTTTTGTTGTTGGGGGGCAGCTGCTTCGCTCGGTACTTAACAAGCACTTGTAGAGCGAGTGTGAGGAGGGAGGGAGGGAGGGAGGGAGGGAAGGGGGGGGGGGGGGTTGGGGTTGTGTTTTGTGATTCGACTCGAACATGTACTCACCGTGATCCTTTCTCCTCCTCCTCTTCCCATCAGCCATCTGTGCGGGGTGCAGCGAGCAGCGCGGCTCCTGCAGGGCTCCCGGCGAGTGCGTTTGCCACCACGGCTGGCAGGGACGGCGCTGCGACGAGTGCAACCGCCACCCCGGCTGCGTCCACGGGACCTGCCAGCAGCCGTGGCAGTGCAACTGCAAGGAGGGCTGGGGGGGCCTGTACTGTGACCAAGGTGGGTGCGACCTCCGGGAGCGGCGGGGGGGCGGGGGGGGGGGGAACCAAAATGTGTTCATGATCATGAAATGTTTGGTCCGTCTCGTCCTCTTGGCGCCACTCTGGATTTTCCACCAACGTAAACCTCTAATTGCATCTGGAAGTTTCTGTTGCAGGGGAGCTTCGGAGGATCTTAAAAAAAAGTCCTCCAGATGTGCAGTCGCTCAGAGAGATGCTGAAATTAGCCAAAAATTGAGCGTGAAAACAAGTGAGGATTATAGTTTCAGCGTGTGCAAACGTAATCAACAGACGGGCTCGGAGCTGTTTCTTTCATCCCTGGTAGTTGATTTGTTTGAGTCTTTATTGACCAACCGTCTTGTTTTGACATAAAAAAAAACACAATATTTCAAAAGAGTTGTTAAAGAACTGCTCCATTTTACACCCAGGAAGTGCTGGTGAGGGCGCCACCGTCGGGAATAAAAGGAGCCTCCGCTAACGTTGGACCGTGGTTCGCCAGTTTGGGCCGGACTCCAGCAGAGAATAAAATATTCAAATATACAAAGTTTAAGCAACTTGGGTCTCGTTACCTGAAGCTGAGAAGCAGAAACCGCTGGTGGACGTTTCAGTTTCAGTCCTGGTGGCTAATGTAGCTACACGGAAAACCACCGTCGCCCACCTGAAACTGTTTTACACGAGGAAGGAAACCACGTAGGAACTTCCCACGTACGAAGTTCCCTGGACCGAAGCTCATCTCAGTCGGACAGTTGTTAGGTTCTGTCTTCCAGAGACGATAAAGACCGTCCAGACCGTCGTCAGGGACGGCCGGGCGTCGTCTTAGAGACGGATGCTAACCCGCGATCCGTGCTGATCCCGACATCTTCAACGGGGGACTGGGCCGCGGGCGGGTCCTGCTGAAACATGGACTCGTCCACCTGAGATCAGCTCGTTTCATGTGTGGCTTCGGGTCACGTTTCCGGACGCAGTGGCGGACGGCCTCAGGTGTTTTCCCTGAAGCATCTTCTTGGTTCGTTGCTTCTACGACTCAATGAATCTTAGCTGGACTGTAATCCCTTCTCTGGTGGAGTCTGGTCACCATTCTGGTTTGAAAAGACCAAGCATTTGACGGATCCTCCTTCTGTGCCGAGTCCTTGCGCTCCCTCACCTGGCGGTCCAGGTGTTTCTAGATGCTCCTCTGTCTTTGACTCTACGCATCAGATCATCAAACTAACCGAAAAACTACTTGAAAGGGCTTTTGGGCGAACTTTCATTAAAAGCTGGGCATCACGTTTATTCAGTCTCTAGACTTGACCTTTGACCTTTGACCTTTGGCCCTGCCATTTCTCCAACTTTCCGAGGTGGACGTTCTAGTAGAGACCTCCGACTAGGAAGTCGGAAAGTTCCTTGTGCGTGTGAAGGAGCTCGTTCTGTGTTCGTTAAACGAAGCTGTCGACAGATTGTACGTGAATGTTCCCGCCTAAAAAACAAATGCAGAAGACCTTTATATTGTAGCACAGGCCAGAATCCTTTACAGGTTTATTTTCAGTCCCGCCATTAAACTTTGTTCGCCATGTTTGCGTGCCAGTCGCGGTTGAGACTCCATTCAGGTGGACGGAGACGTTTTCTTGATCTGTCTTGTTGTCTGGCCTTCACCGTCCTTCTCCGTCTCTCCCCAGACCTGAACTACTGCACCAACCACAAACCCTGCCGGAATGACGCCTCCTGCACCAACACCGGCCAGGGCAGCTACACCTGCGCCTGCCGCCTCGGCTTCTCCGGCAAGAACTGCGAGATCGAGACCAACGAGTGTGACAGCAACCCCTGCAGGAACGGCGGCAGCTGCAAAGTAAATCAGCAAGATGTGTGTCACGTTCTGTCGGCGGCCTAGGCGTGTTCAGATTCACATCTGTGAGCCTGAAGACGCTGGTCGGCCCAAACCCCTAACCCTAACCATAACCCTAACCCCTAACCCCTAACCCTAACCCTAATAAACCTAACCCCTAACCCCTAAAAAATAACCCTAACCCTAAACCCTAAAAACCTAACCTAAACCCTAACCCTAAACCTAAACCCTAAACCCTAACCCTAACCCTAAACCCTAACCCAAAACCTAACCCTAACCCTAAACCCTAAACCCTAAACCCTAACCCTAAACCCTAACCCCTAACCCTAAACCCTAACCCAACCCCTAACCCTAAACCCCTAACCCTAACCCTAAACCCTAAACCCTAACCCAACCCCTAACCCTAAACCCTAACCCTAAACCCTAAACCCTAACCCCTAACCCGTGGTGCTGGACTGCACGCAGACGCCCGGCCCCGGTTGATCCTGGCAGCGTCTCGGGCTGCGTCCTAGCCAAACACATCAGGCCTCTGTGTGGCCGAGGTCGCTGGTCTTGACCCTCCTCTCCTCCCGTCTTCCCTCCAGGACCTCGTCAACGACTACTCGTGCGCCTGCCCCCAGGGCTTCTACGGGAAGAACTGCGAGATCAGCGCCATGAAGTGCGCCGACGACCCGTGTTTCCACGGAGGGACCTGCGTGGAGAAGGACACGGGCGGCTACAGCTGCCGCTGCCCGTACGGCTACACGGGCTCCAACTGCGAGATGCGCATCGACAGATGCAGCAGCAACCCCTGCGCTAACGGTACAAGTCAGCCGTGAACCCCCGCGTCACCCGTTAAATCACGCAGCGATGCACTTTTGGGTTTGGGGCGGGAGTCGTGGTTCTGGTTCAGGTGGGAGTATCTCATCAAAGTCTGTCAGAGGTTAAAGCAAAATGCAAAAATAAAGGAGACAAAAAGATTCTTCTTCTAGCTTGCCTTGATTTGTTGTTCTGTTTGAGCGACGTCATCCAGAGAGACGTCCGTAAGGATGTCGTTAACTCGGGACAAGTGCAGATAAACGGACCGAAAGTGTTCGACGGTCTGATTGAAGGCAGAAAAGATGACGTATCCAGAGAAGATTTGGGTTCTGTTGGTACCAGAGGCAGGAAAGGATCATATATGGGTTCACATCAGGTCCCGTCTCAGGTTTATTCAAAAGCAGTTTGGGGTCAGGATTTTACTGGTATGTCAATTTAAAAAACAAAAACAGTCTGATTCTGCCTTAAAATCATATAAATGTATATACTTCTCACCTGGAGCGAAGCCCCGCCCACTCTTATGTCTGCGAGCAACACGGTGAGCTGCAGACTGGCCAGCTGCTTTTCTTTATTGCTGCCAAATTAGCCACTTTTCAAGAATTTAATTTAATTTAAATTTTCCAAAAAGGTAGCTTGCGTTAAACCTTTGTCTCACAAAAGTGACCAGAGCAGAACGAGAGCCGACTTTTCCTCCACCGGCAGCTGCAGCCGGACGGCGGTCCAGAGCTCGACACGTAAACCAGCTCGATCCTGGCGGTCTGGCGCTGAAACACAGGCGCGGTCAAGCCATAGACGCTTAAAAAAATCATTCATTTGCATTCATTTGAAAGAAAAACTGCCGTAAATTTACGTGGCTTTGAAAAGCGCCAGCGATATTTTTGAAAAGCAGCTTTGAAGCTGACTTTGTAAATGTGGAACGTTGGTTCGGGTAGAAGACTTAATTTAAATGACAACCGATCCTGTTTGGAAGATTAAAATCCGTCTGTTCAGGGTCATGAGGTTGGCGAATTAAACCGTTACCTGACCAAGTTTCTCTCGTTTCCAGCTCGGCTCGTCTGAGATTGACTCTTTTTTTCGTCTCTTCCTCGGTCATTCTCTCATTTTCTCCTCTGCCTTGAATTCATTGAGTGTTTCTGTTGTCCAGAGTTTGGTTGGGTGGTTTTAGCCGACCTTAGGGATGCGACACCGACACTGGCGACGCCAGAGGAGTGGAGGTTTGATGAGGTTCCTTGTGGAGCTTCTTTGGATCTTCTTTGGGGTGGGAGGGGCAGTGATGGGTGAGATGAGGAGGGCAGACGGGCCGTCAGAACCAGCTTCAGGTTTGTCTGGAACCTGGAAACTGAACCAACTGGAGGGTACACTCTCAGAAAAGAAAGTACAGAATTGTACCTTTAGAGGTACAATGGCTTGTCACTGGGGCAGTACCCTCAGAAGGTACAGTTTTGTACCCTTTTGTACCCACTTGAGTACATATATGTACCCTTTGGACCATCAAAAAGGTACATATAGGTACCTTAAGGTCCAATAATTAACCCTAGGCGGTACATTTGTGTAGATTGTACCTCAGGGGACAAAAAAGGACTCGTACTGTACCCCTATTTCTGAGAGTGTAGATGAGCGCAGGGGGCGGGTCTGAGGTCTGATTGACAGGCCAGAGGCGGCCACCTACTATGACACGAGTCATTTCCTGTTCGGACCCCTCGTTTCCTTTTATGTAGGCGGGTACAGGTGCACTTCCTCGTACGTCAAATACAATATTGAGTCACTGCAGCCATGAAAACATTGTGAACATCTGAGACCTTCAGGTCTCGTGTGGTCTGACTGGAGCCGGTTGGTGTCCTTCGGTCGTTCGTCCTGGAAGCTGATTTGTGGGTCAGTTAATGGTTTATTCTGAGAATCATCAAGGGCAGACTGGTGTAATGATTAAATCCAGTCTCCCTGCAGAGGTTTTGGCTGGACCAGAAGAGACCTGGAGTTCTCAGGGGTCTGCGGTCAGCTGGTTGTCTGACTTTGGGAAGTCGTGTGTTTTGTTCGAAGGTAACTCAGGCATCATTACCGGACAATTTTAATCGTAGTTTAGAAATGTAGTGACCAGAATTTGATCGCCGAAGAACCGAGATCGCTAACCGTTGCCGTTTCAGAGGAGTGTGTGTATTTCCAGGAAGCTCAGACGGGGAACTCCATGAGGCCATCATGGGAGTAAAAGTTCATCAGTGGCAGCATCCCGAATCCCACCTGCTGGTCCGTCTGAGATGAACTCATGTCAACTCAGCTCGGTTCCAGGTCGCTGAGTCACGGTGGTTTTCTCAGTTACTCCTGATCCCAGGTGGGTTTATTTGTGAAAGAAGAGCACCAGCTCTCAAAGGTCCTCCAGCAGTGGTTTCTGGTCTCTTTTACGCCCCTGTGCATGCTTCTAGGCTTTGATAGAAGACAACTGGACCTCTCTTTTTCGGTCCTTGAAGACATTTTGCTTCCCATCCAGGAGACTCTGTCAGTTCTGGGATGAATGCTTTATTCTGGATGGTCTTCGGGAACCTTAAAAACAAGTCCAGTTGTCTTCTGTCCAGGCCTGTGAGGACCACCATGACCTGGATGGCTGGATGCCGTTATGTACGACCAACGTTTGGATCAAAGTAATGAGCCGTGACCCATCCTTGCTTGGGAAAGTCAACGGCCGTCTTCACACTGTGGTCTCGTACGTTATTGGCTCAGAAATGTCCCCGTTAAGCCCGAAGTGCTTCCTTTTTGGTTTGGGTCAGTTAATCTGGACGGAGGTATCCCATCAGCGTTGATTACTCACGGCTAACTGGTATCGTGGAATCAGATGATTGACAGCCGCGTTGCCGGTGGTAGCGGTTTGTCCCGCCACAAACAGAAGCAACCTTCAGCGGACGCTGCTTCTATGCCAAACTCTGGCACCATCAGCTGTCACCAATTAGTTTGCTGATTATATAATCTCTCACAGATCTGTTTTTCTTCTCTGGAAAAGGGGGGATTTGTTGATGACGAAACCGCTGCTTGTGGTTTGGCCTAGAAATGGATAAAGTGGGAACATTCTTCTTCCAAATTTAGCTCTCGGGGGCAATGACGCCTGGAAAGGGGGGGTCAGGGGCAAATAGTTGGGTCCCATATGACGGACAGCCACCGTCAAGCCAGACCTGGTATTACTCACTCATGAAAATTAAATTATTGTCCACCTAGTCCCACCGTTATATGTGCGGCGGCAGCCAGATACGAGCGACGACCCATCAGCCAATTAGAAAATATCACTACTGTATCCGGGTAAAATACGAATAATCTTACCCGGATTATTCCGGGTCTTCAAATGAGCGCAGTGAGTGATCCCATCATCTGGTTTTGTTGCCGACCGAATCACAAAATGACTTAATGTACAAAACGGAAAAATGAGAGCTCTGCCGGTTGGGTAATATTAGTTTTTTATAACTCACAAGACCGCATGCTAACTCTAGCAGCCTCACCGTGCACACCCCTGATGGTTACACTACAACATTTTAATTCCAGTGATTGATTTTATTCTCACAGAACTTGATAGAAGATTTTCAAAAGATGGTTGTGAGACCATGACCGGTATTCGTGCTTTAAATCCTTCGAGTCCCACTTTTTGTAACAGAGATGACATATTTAGACTGGCGACAAAGTGTACGTGTGATACTGAAGAGGTAGAACCTAAAAATCTACAAGAACTCACAGTCTTTATTGAGCCTCATCAGGACGTATTTGTAGTTATTTAAGCTGTGCGGGATTGTCTTAGCCCAGGGGTGTCCAACCTCTGTCCTGCATGTCTTAGACGTTTCCCCGGACACAACACACCTGATTAAAAATGAATGGATCACCGTCAGCTGGTCATCCGGGTCTGCAGAAGTCTGCTAATGACCCGTTCATTTGAATCAGGTGCTGAAGCACAGAGACATCTAAGACGTCCAGGACTGAGGCTGGACACCCCGTCTTAGCTTCACCTGTTACTACTGCAGGATGTGAACCAGGCCAGTCCAGTTCATCCACCAGACTCTTCCATCCATGTCTTCACGGTCCTTGCTTTGTCCACTGGTGCAGAGTCATGTTGGAAGAGGAAGGGACCAGCTCCAAACTGGTCCCACAAAGTTGGGATCATGGAATTGTCCAGAATGTCTTGGAGTTCGTTTCACTGGAACTGAGGGACCAATCGATCACTACAGACCTCCAAACTTCATGTGGCCTGTAGTGATCGACTCTGTAGAAAGTTGGCGACCTCTTCTCACTGTGTTCTTCAGCATCCTCTGGCCCCGCCCCCTCAGTTTACCTGTCCTACCACTTCATGGCTGAGTTGCTGTCGTTCCCAAACTCTTCCATTTCCTGACTGTGGAATATTTAGGAGATACTGGATTTGTTTCTCAGGTGTTATCACAGTTCCACCTGGAATTCACTGAGCTCCTGAGAGACCCATTCTTTCACAGGTGTTTCTAGAAACAGTCTGCATGTCTAGGTGCTTAATTTTATACACCTGTGGACATGGAAGTGACTGGAACACCTGGTTCTGATCATCTGGATGGATGAGCAGATACTTTTGACGATATAGAGGCTTAAATCTTTTCATTGCAAGACCTTAAACACTGCAAAGCAGTGATGTAATACCAGGGCTAGCTGTAGATAGCAATAACCTTTGAGCCAAGAACTGTGAGGTTTTTATTAACAGCTTTTATAAATTTTCATGAAAATGTTGCAGTTACAGGCATGTAACAGTCATGTGTTCGTGACGTAAACGTGTCAGCACGCAGTCCTCTAACAGCCTCCGGGTTCGGGCGACACGGCTCGTTACCTCACCGCGCATCCGTCAACGCGTCGCTCTCAACCACGCGGCGGTTGTAGCAGCCGAACAAGACGCTGCTTGTCGGCCGAGATGTGTGAGAATCCGTCAACAGTAGCTCATTTTATTTTCTGCAGAGCTCTGCGTACGCTACCGGCCGGCGAGGCGTGATCGGCGTGAAACGAGGGGTTTCTGAGCGGCGCCGCTGTGTGACCGGGATCGAACCCGCTTCGTGCAAACGTGGAATCTTGACTTGTTATGTGTGTGGTTTGTACACGTTATTGTTGCCTCACTAGACAACAGAAATGAAGGGTTGTGACATAATCAGTGGACTCAGTCGGACCAGGAGTCGTTTCTCGGGTCCTGGTCAGAGTCGGAGCTGAAGTGCGGACTGAGATCGAGTTCGGTGTCTTGGTTTTACTGCTCCCTCGGTCACTTGAGATCTGGTCAAGATCCGGTACCGTTGGGTTTAACTTGAGGTGCTTCTGCCAGCCAGGGGCCTCCTGGGGCCGTCTGTGCTCGGTTAGCTGGGAACCCGAAGGGTCCATGCGGGTCTACGGACTGTGCGTCTGGGTTTGTGGCTAGCAGGTGTCAGCCGGGGTTTGGTTCGGTCATGAAACCTCCTAAGGCATCATGGTTGCCCTCGAAGGGCCAGATTGACAGATTTAACTAATTATTATATTAAACTCAGGGTTTGTGGTTGTAGACCTGCTCTCGCACAGGTGATTTTTAAAGACTCCGTTGCCATGGAAACGAACGGAGTATCCATTACCTTGGTTTCAGAACCGTAAGCGGTTCTTTGTTTTTCTTGCAGGCTAAATTTAGCATACTTAGCCCCGTGTTTGCTGTCAAAATGCCGACTGACACCGCCTCATAACACAAAAGACAGACTGTTATTTCACCTTGAGATACAAACTTATATTCGTTTTCCCGTCGTTCATGAAACTTCCTTCCTTCCGCATCAATTTGTCTTTTCTTGGACATGTTGGGGTTAGTTTGTAGAGGTTTTTCTTAAGTCCATCAGTTCTGAAAATCGTCTTGATGCCTGGTTAATAGTGAGATACCGTTATCATTGTGGGTAATGACGAAATGCATCGTGGGAGATGTAGTTTATTGTCAATATGCGCTTTAAAGAAGTGTAACCTTATTTTAAGTCTTATAATACTGATTTAATATGTAAGCCAATAATGCGCAAGCTCTCGAGGGCCACATTTGGCCCGCGGGCCTTGTGTTTGACACATGTGTCCTAAGGACTGAGTGAGGATGAGGGCTGGAAGGGTTAGGGTTAGGGTTAGGGTTAACCCTAACCCTAACCCTGGGTTGGATGGGGTCAAGGGAAACGTCATGGCGGGAGCGATGATGGTGTGTTGTTTTGCTTTGTTATAATCACTGACTGTTTTTAGTACCAACTGACCAACTGGGGACCAGATCCTTGATTGGATTAATATTCATTCCTAAAAATATGCCTCTGTGGGTTTGGTTTATTGTATATTTGCAGTCCAAAGTGTTCTGGGAGCTTTTTGAGAACTAAAATGTTGGAAGCTACAAGTTTTAAACAGCTGCAAGTCAACGCTTGGTTCTCCTGTGATGGCTCGGGTTGTTGAAAGTCTCCACAAAGCGGCTGTAAACAAACCTGCTCAGACGCTAACCGCAGACGCGCTCAGACACGCTCCTCCCCGGTTCTCATGGCGGTCGGAGGCCGATCCAGGGCTCGTTCCCGTCTGCAGCGACGCTTTCCCTGAGAGCCGAGGACTTGGCTCGCCGCAGCACGCTAATGTCACGTTTCCGCAGGAGGACGCCTCCAGAAGAGTTTCTCTGATCTGCCTGTTGTCCAGAGAGGACTCTTGGATGGCGTGAAACCTTCCCAGCTCCCGTTGAGATCAGTGCTACCCGTCCCAGCTTCTCGGGACGTCTTCGAGTCTTTTATGGATTTAAACTGTGGAGGGTTTCTACTTTAATCAGTTGGAGACTGGATCCTCGCTGGTTCTGTTGACGTCACTGCGTCCGGATGTCCAACAGGGACTGAGGAGGTTTGGGGTTTAGCCGAGACTGTGGCTTCTAGTGCGTAAAGGATGAACTTCCCAGCTTGAACTGGGATGGACCTGCTACCTTCAAGTACTAGAAGTCTTATTCATGAGTTGGGGTGATATCGATATTCAAATCTAAACTAACGATCAGGAACTGCGGGCAGGTTAACAAGGTTAGTTAATGAGGTCAGTCATCCGCTCAGAGGGGAGTCGCTGCTTCTCCGTGTCAAAAGGAAAGAGATGTGGTGGTTTAAGCATCTGGTCAAGATGTCTGCTGGACACCATTCTGAGGAGACTTTTTGTCCATGTCCCATCAGGAGGGGGTTAGGGTTAGGGTATGGGTTAGGGGTTAGGGGTTAGGGGGGGTTAGGGGGTTAGGGGGTTAGGGTTAGGGTTAGGGTGTTAGGGTTAGGGTTAGGGGGTTAGGGTTAGGTCTTGGGACAAACCTATGACATTTTCTCAGAGATTCATATCTCTTGGCCTGATTGAGAGGTCCCCTGTGTTTCCCCCGTAGATCTAGAGGAGGTCCAGGTCCTGGATTAGAGTCAGAAAAAGGAAGGTACAGGACTCAATCATCTAGCAGATCAGCGCTTCTCATTCGTGGTTCTCAGGTACCTCCTTGTTTGAGATGTTTCCCTGTTCCGGCCCGGTTCAGATGAACGGATCACCTCGTCAGCTTGTCTTCGAGGTCGGCGCAACTCTGCCGATAGACCCGCTGATCCGAGCGAGGTGTGTCGGAGCGGGAAGACATCGAAGACATCAACGCATCTGAGGACCGGCCTCAGCTTTCAACCGTGACCCATCACTTCTGTAATTAGAGCCGGTCTCGACCCGGTTGCTACCCGTCGAGGTGGAACAGCAGCACAACATCGGGGCAGGAGACCGATGGAACAACGATAACCCTGATAAGCCTGACTTGGTCTTCATTGTCTCTGAGTGTCCTCTGAGGCGGGAACATCCACGGCAGTAGAACAGAGCAGGTGAACGACAAGAAACAAAGGTTTCCAAACAAGCCTCGTCCGTCGGAGAACCAGAAGAGTCAAAGTTTTTCGTATTTAGAAGGTTAATCCGTGTTAAGACTCTGTTAAGACCACTTTCTGAAGTCATCAGGAGAACTTCAACCGTTGTCCGGTGAATCTTTCATCCTTATAATAAATCTGAAGCCGAAGTGACTCCTGGACGTTCGTGAACTTGACTCCTCTGGACTCATCAGGTTCCCGTCCTTTCAGACGTTTCCGCAGCCCTCGTCCACCTCGTAGCACGTCTTTTTGAGTCGCCGAAGTCTGGGAACCGGCACGTTTCTGAAATCTGAATCAAAGGCTTAAAGAAAACCATCTGTTGAATCTGGAGAAGGAAGTCCAGGTGCAGCGACGTCCCTGAAGACATTTGATGTTAAACACAGGACATCTGGAGCTGCGTCAGGTCCAAGTGCCTCTAAGCTGATTTACGTTAACATGTGAACTTCATTGAGCATCTGGAGGGAAGAGGAAGTAATTTAGCTGTTAAACGTTGCACAATCGCTGTAAATAATCTTGTTTTCTTTCTTTTTAAACACGACTTGTTTATCACAGAAATCAAGGGTGAAAACAACTCCTGATGGGAAAGTACAAATCATCTTCACGAGCAGAGCGTGAAGCGCGTCGGCCCTGGTGTTTTGGCGGTCGAGCGCGCCAAGACAGACAACCGGGACCGGGTCGGCCCCGCCGGCGTCGTATCTGCAGAAGGTGCGGTTGCCCACGCAGCTATCGCGGGCAACCCCCCCCCCCCCCCCCCCCCGGGGCCTCGTTAGCGTGTGGAAACCACTTCCAGCTTATCTCCGATCTGCCGTCATTCCAGCCTCCCACTGAGCTTGACGGGGGGGGCGGAGCCTGGGGGCTGCCGGTCAATCTCTGCAGCCGTGTTGCAACACAGCCGCTGCAGCGCCACCAAATATGGAGCGTCGCCCCGACGTGAACCTTTCTCTCATTCGGATCTGCAGAAAACAAAAAAACAAAACCACATGTGGAGAAGCTGTACTGCACGAAGCAGCGGCTCGGAGAAACCCGACCGCCACAGAGGCTTTCGGTCGCGGTTGTTTCGTTCGTTTTGGTTCTGGGGTCGGATGTCAGCCGGGGCCCGGTGACCGCGGGGCAGGCGTCTCTGGTGTTTTACAGCTCTGTTGTGAGGTCTGCCGTCCCGGGTGGCCACGTGTCACGCGGCCAATGAAAACCAGCTGCCGGGGATGTTTCTAATCCTGGCGAGGGGCCTCCGTTCTCAGGAGATGTCGCAACGACTGTTCCCGCCGCTCGAGGCTGGACCTACTGTCTTCTGTCTTCTGCTGAGATCTGACAGACTCCAGATGATTGAAAAGCATCCTTCTAATCTCAGTTGTCCAGATGTGTTTTATTTTTAAAACTCAGACTCTGCTCGGATACGAGGCGTCTGGAACGTCTCAGGCTGAAGCACCTCGTCTGAAATCCTGGACCCTCCTTTCATTTATTCTTCTGATAATCACCTCCTCAGAGTGTTTCACCACAGGCCTGATTTCAGACTCTTTAACCCAATAAGACCTGATCCAACATCCAGTTTCAAACACTCTGAATGGATGAAGGTCCATGTTGCATTCCTTTGTTTGGTATCCTCCCTGCTCCGGCGCCTGACAGCCTGTCAGGCAGAACTCGGGGCAGTAAAATGAGATGCATTTATCTGTTTGTTTTTCTTTCTTTTCTTTTTTCCGTTGATGGTTTCTGCAGATGTCAGTTGATTGTTTTTCAACGCTTTGGTTTGAGACGCATTTGCGAACGCGTCCCGGCTCACGGTGGTTGGCGCTGCCATCTGGCACCGGGACCGTCGGGGCTCGTCGAGAGTTCTTCCGAGTCATACAAGACATTTGACCGCTTCGTCTCAACACTTCAGAGCTCGTACGGCGGTGTCATCTTTATGATCCGCCACAAACTTAAATGAGCAGAAATAAATCTGTCACCCGCCTGTTCCTGAATTAATAATATCCGTTTGTTTTTGTTTATTTTGCAGATGGTTTTAGGTGTCTGCGGATAATCAGGCATCCCAGCTGTTTTACGGGAACGAATAAAAGATTCGTCATTTAACTTTTCAAGGCTCACAGCTCACAGACCTTCGCTTCAAAGCTTTTATTCTCGTCAGCAGGTGCTGAAGTTTAGTTTTTTAACCGTTCTGTGGGTTTTGAGGCGCCAGTCGGACGTGATCTTAGCTAGAGCTGACGATTTTATTGATTCTGCGATATATATCGATATGCCTGTCAGCCATATAATGTGTAATTAATGCATTCAGTTCAATTAATTCAAACAAAGTCATTTGAGTCAAGATAAATATCAATATATATCGTATCGTGAGCGAATATCGTGTATCGTATATCGTGATTCGCTACAGCCCTAATCTTAGCTGGCTGCTCTGGTATTTTGGTGGTATTGGCGGAGAAGATGACCCCTGATGTCCCAGGAGACCGCCCCGGCTCTAGGAAGGGTCTTGATTGGCATCACCTGTGGCTTGAGTCTCGGTCTCAGCGGTTTCTCCTCTCCTCTGACACCTGTCTCCATCTCTCCGCAGGTGCGCAGTGTTTCGACCGCGGCGGCCAGGTCACGTGCCGCTGCCGGCCGGGCTTCGCCGGCTCCCGCTGCGAGACCAACGTCGACGACTGCGCCAGCAGCCCCTGCCTCAACGCCGGCACCTGCGTGGACGGCACCAACGGCTTCACCTGCATGTGCACACTGGGCTTCGCGGGCAAGGACTGCTCGGTGCGCCGCAGCCCCTGCGACCAGTTCCTCTGCGACAACGGCGGCGTCTGCTTCACGCACATCAGCGGCCCCGTGTGCCAGTGCCCGGCGGGCTTCATGGGCGCACGCTGCGAGTACTCCGTCGCCTCCGTCGCCCTGCCCACCGCCAAGCCCCCGAGGGGCGACGACGCTCTGATCGCGGCGATCGCGCTCAGCCTGGTGACCCTGGCGCTGCTGGCGTGCGCCGCCGTCCACGTGCTGCGCCAGCTCCGCCGGCGCTGGAAGCTCAGGGTCATCTCCACGTCGGTGAAGAACGACCTGGAGACGGTGAACAACCGCAACGCCGTCGTCGGCGGGGGCGGGCCCAACAACGGGGGCTTGCTGGGAGCGCCGCTGGGCGGCCTGAAGGAGAAGGAGGCCTTCCTCCTCCCGGGAGGTCACCTCAAAGTGTCCAACAAGGACGCGGCGCTGGTGGAGAGGGGCGGAGACAGCATGTCCATGTTCAAAAACAAAATGGCGGACTGCAACCTGGCGCGGGAGGAGCGGCACCTGGACAAGAACAAGTTCGACCTGTAAGGCCATGATGGTGTGATTGTTGTGATGGATGTCTGTGTCGACCGGCGTGTTTGTTGTTGCCGCCGCTGAATCAATCTCCTCCCCCCCCGAACAGAACGAAGGGCGACGCCTCCATCATCGTGCCGCCTCTCAGCTTCGGGAAGGAGGGCCTTTATCATCCATTCATCATCCAGGAGCAGAAGGAGCAGAGCGTGTTCGCCACCGAGGTGAGTTTGCGCCGGCGCTGGGCCCACCAGGGACCAATCAGGAGCAGGTATCTGGTTGATGGTGAAACTGCATCTTATCGGTCGCTTATAAGACCTGGACACCATAAAGTTCCTCTCATCGAGGTCCGTAGAAGTCCGTTAATGACCCGCTCGCTTGAGCCAGGTCTGTAGGAGGAGACGACTAGAACCTGCAGGGTTACGGGTCCCTCGTATCAGGGACGTACTTGTGGGGTTGGACCCAGTTGTTCCCCGGTCCAGATGTTTGGGGTTTTTCTCATCTCAAGTTCCCAAAGATGAGGCTGCTCGTTTATAAAACCGCATGTAGGGTAGGGGTGAGTATTGGCAAGGACCTCACAATACGATATGTATCATGATACTTGGGTCACGATACGATATTATCACGATATCATGATATATTGCGATATTCTACCGAGGTAATATCAAAATTAAAAGTAGAGATGAAAAATCAAGTTGCTGTATATGTTCATCAGATGATATTGATCATTCAGAGGACAAATTGAGTCAAAACTATTTGCTTCAAAACAACCTATTTATTGTTTATTATTAGTGTTTTTGAAATTAAAAAAAAAAAAAATCGATATTAGGAGCTAAAAACCAGCCGAAAATCATGATATATCGCCAAATCGATTTTTTTTCACACCCCTAATGTAGGGTTCTTTCTGAAGAGTTTCTCTGCACCCAAAAGTCAGAGCAACAAAAAATATCCTGATCGGTAAAACCTCCCCCACCCCCTACACACCCTACATCCTACCATAAATGGTCAACATAAAGTACCTTTACCACGTAAAGCGCCGTATCCACGTAAATCCGTCTCCACCATGACGCGCGGCGGCTGCAGTCTGTTCGTGGCGGCACTCGTTCCCGCCTGCTAAAACGGCGTATGAGCCGGTTCGCTGCCGCGCAGGCCAGGAGACCGCCGTGATTCCTAAGAGCACTCTGATCCTGGAGGGTCGTAAACCCGCATGTAGTTTCATCCAGATGAACATCGATCAGTTTATTCGCAGTAACGTTGGCGTCTGTGCATCTTGATTATAGTGACCAAATTATCACGGTTTACGATATTATCGCGGTACAAATGTCCAAAAAACACATACATTTAAATAATTTTACAAAATCTTGTGATTTTCTTGTCAAAATGAAACTTTCACATTAAAAGGGCAAACAACTGCCACAGAAAGAGGTTTTATTTAAATGAACAAAATAAATAACAGGAACAAACAACAAACAGTTGTTTAGGAGCCAAATATGTTGTTCTGAATTGTAGTTCACTCTGTGTGTCTGTGGGTGTCGCTGTGTTGTTACCTGAGGGTCAGGTATAAAGGTAGCTGCCTGTTACTGGTTAGGTGTTGGACCTGGAAGGGCAAAAGGTGTTTGACCGCTGTGGCGCTAACTGCCGGCGTTATGGTTGTCGGATCAGTTAATGGAATAAATTAATAATTTAACTGCATCAGAAGAACATCGTTCCGGTCCTTTTTCCATCAACACGCAACGGTAACGTTTACGAAGTGCTAGTTAGCGAAGCGCATCGACCAGGTTACTCTTGGTCAAACATCTCAGTAGCTTGAAGCATTAGCCTTAGCTTCTTCAAGTTGCTTCTACAAATTACAATAAAATGTAAACAAGTGCTCTGCAGACAAGATAACTGTCCTCCACCAGTTGTCCCTCTGCATTCTTAAAAAAATAAAAATAAAAAAATATGTCCAGACCTCATATTTCGTCATTTTAGTGGGTTGGTAAATGTCCTGCGTGCTATCACCACTTTCCGCCATGCTAACGTTACGATGCCCATGTTACAAGCTACATATTCACGCGAGACACAGTCGCGAGTGGCTCGCAGACTTGAATGAGGCTGATATTACACATCCTGGTAATCGACCGCGATAATGAGATGAAGTCAAACATAAACGGTAATCGTTATCGCGTAAAATTTTACCGCGCTTTACCGTAATAGCGGTAACCGTTCCATCCCAAGTGCAGAGACACTGCAGCGACTACGAACTACTGCACACCAGGGAGCTCGTCTAGTCCCACCAAAGTTCAGTCGGCTACTGGAACACTCTTGGGTCAAACCGGTACATACCACAGTTAGCCTTAAACATTTAATCTCAAAAGCTACCATAATTACACATTTTCATCTTCAAACAGAAATGTCCAGGTGAATATACACGTTTATTCTCTTACATGTACTTTGGGTTTGGTTCTGAAACTAGCATATGGAGGTACTGGACCCAACGGGACTTTTGCTTTGTGAGTCCGACCGTGAGCTTCTCCAGGCCACTTGGTTTGGTGTTAAGTGGTTAGCTTGTTCTGTCGTAGCCGTGTTTCTGTGCCGTGCATTTCTTTGTGAGCCGGGCCTTGATGCTGGCTGTTGCTGTTGCTGCTGGTTTTGATAGTTCTTTGCAGATGGGCAGGACCGCATGAGTCCTGGACAAAGGTCTTTGTGCCGGTGAACCAAGGATCTTGTCTCGGGACACGTTACGGATGTTCAGCAGGTTCAGGTAGAAATCTGTTCCATCTCCAGTAGGTTTTTAGCCCTCTCACTGAGGCCATTGGACTGTGGGTACTCAGGACTGCTTGTCTCATGAACAAAGTCTCAGGATTTGACAAATCTTGAAGGCCTGGCTTGGGCATTGAGTACCGTTATCTGAATACAACCTCTGTGGGACACCATGGACGCAGAAGTGTTGTTTTAGCTTGTTGGTCACGCAGAGAGATGACAAACTGCTGAGCTGGTCAATCCTGAACCTTCCTGAGTCGGAGTCCACAAGCACAAGATAATGATGGTTATTCCTCTCAAAGATGTCTGAAGCAGAAACAGACCAGGGGAGGTCAGGGACTGCTCATGATGAGGTTTCAGACTGTTGCAGACACTGGATGCTTGGACCGTAGCCACACCTGGATGACCTCTGTGCAGTATCCTCAGGTAATCATTCTGCAGAGATCTGGGAACGACTGCTCTGCTCCCCTTCATAATGATGTCATCAACAATTAAAAGTTCATCACTGAAACCATAAAACAATCTTACTTCAGTGGCCACACTACACATGCGCTTTGGTCACCTGGTTTGGATGAAATCGGTGAGTTTCTGAAGGGTGACGTCTGCAGTGGTGTGCTCACGGATAGGGTTGGGCATCGTTTGGATTTTAACGATTCTGATTCGGATTCTCGATTCTCGATTCTCAATTCTTTGATGTGTAGGTCAACAGAACGCGACTTATCTAACAGTAGAATTTTTTCATTAAAAAAAACTGTGACACATTTACACAGGCGACAGGCCATTTTTATTCTTACACATGCTAGCATGCACATATGCACACACAGAATTCACTTACAGCCTAAATGTTAAACAACTTACAGTTGGCAGTTGGCCTCCAAAATACATTTTGCCCAACAAAAAACGAAATCAACAGTTTTTGTTTAGGAAGATGACCATATCTGCTCTTTCAGAAACAGACAGATAAACGCCGATAAAAACATGACCTCCTTGGCGGACGTAATAATTGTTCGTTTACCTGGTTGCTGGGTTACGCTCATATAAACAAGGGGCCCTCCTAGCCAATGGGATGCCAGGAAGATGCTAGCCGATAGCCAATGGCAGAGCAGCTACAAGTATGTTTACGTTCGGTAAACTCTGCATTTCTACTGTATTTCTGCCTTTCGTATTCTGAAATTTCTTTTGTAACTAGAGGCAATATTTTCCCGTTGAGGCGTTTCGTAACTTGAAAACTTCGTATGTAGAGACGTTCGTAAGTAGCGGTTACCACTGTAGATGAGAAGGGAAGAGTTTCTGGATGAAGACGGACTCTGTTGCAGTCGAAGAAGCGACGGGAGCAACGCAGTGAATTAAATACGGCTACACTCGTTTATTTTTGTGATGCCATGCAGGTGAAGGTGTTTTGCCATATTAGTCGTGCTCCCTCCTTTGGTGGTAACACGCTTCCTGCAGGTGTTGCACTGCACCAGGTAGCCGTCATTTCCCGGACTGAAATGCAGCCAAACTCCAGAGCGGCGACTCTTGGGATCCATGTTGTGGCGAGTGAAGTCCCGTCGGCGACGGACGTGACGTCGCCACTAGCGCGGAGTTGAGTACGGGCGGAGTAACATCAACAAACTAGTGCAGTAAATCCAAAAAAATAAATTAGCGCTGACATTTAGGAACCGAAAAAAGGAATCGAAATTCAAAAAAATCTTAACGATTCCGGAATCGTTAGGAACCGATTCCTACTTGGAATCGTTTTTCGGTGCCCAACCCTACTCACAGAGCTCTTTCAGTGGCTCTGGAGGTATCAGGTGAGCTGACGTCACCTCAAACTCATCCTTTCCTTCCAGCAGGGGATGGTCATCACGTCCAGGTGCATCAGAAAGAGTGTCGGCCAGGTAGAGCTGATGGACAACAGTCTGCCGTCTTAACATCATGGCTGTCAGCGTTCTGGGACGTTGTGGAGCGGTTTATCGCAACCAGAGGCTGGTGGCCTGCCATAGATGTAGTCGTAGAACTTGTAGCATCCTTAAACAACTGCAGGTATCTCCTCCTCTATCTGCAGGTACCTCACCTCTGTTTCTGTCAGTGTCCCAGCTCTGCCAGTGTGACCATGTTGAGACACCTCACTGGTTTTTCATAATAATGAAGCACAGCTGGGCTTGTAACGTGTTCTGAGCTCATCTAAAGCCTCCTGTTGACGCTCCGTCCAGCTCCAAACAACTTCCTCGTGTAGCAGCTGAGGTTTGGGATGAATTTGCTGAGATAATGAATCATCCCTGGGAAACACTGCAGAGCTACTTTGTCTTCTGGAGGTGGCAGTTCTTTGATAGTCGTGACCTTCGTCGGGTCGGCTTTCAGGCCTGTGCTTGTGAACAGATGTCCGACATAGCTCACCTCCTCGAGTCTGAATTCACACTTGGACTGAGTTTAAGTTTTACCTCTCTGGCTCGATCTAGCGCTCTTTTCAGGTTCCTGTCACGTTCCTCAACTCCTCTGCCGCCAACAGTGACATCGTCCGTGGTTGTAGCACAAGGATATCCTGATATGATTTGCTCCATGGCTCTCTGGAAGACTTCAGGTGCAGCGTCGATGCCGAAGGGCATCCTTGAATCTGCCAAATGGAGTCGTGAACGTCGTGAGGAAGGAAGAGGCGTCATCTACTGTAGCTCCTGACATTTGTGCGGCTACTTCTTCACGGGATGATGAGGATGCATTAATGACTTGTTCAGGTGTCTTGGATCAATGCAGATGGTGTGTAGCAACCAGGCTGGAGACCCATTCAACCACAGGTTCAATCACTCCAACAGCTTGCATCCTCTGGAGCTCTTGTTTCACCCTTTTCTGCATCACCACAGGAATAACGCCGAGGAGGGTCGACAGCTGGTGTTGTGTTTGGAGTCATCTTCATTGAGTATGTTACAGGGAAAGACCAGACCCTGTCTGCTTCGAGGGACATGACATCACATTTGTCCCCTGTATCCACCTTCAGCTTGAGTGGTTTGCTGTTGGTTCTTACCGTCCAGTGTCCTTCTTTTTTGAGACATTTATCTTCAGCTTCCTGTCTTCTTCTAATGACAGGCCTTCAACGGTAAACGTATCATCGCCATCTGAGTCCGTCTCAGTTAGGACCCAAGTCACGCGTCTGCCTGGTTTTTTCGTTGCAGTAATGACATTGTTGACCGAAAGCTGGGCACTGTTCACGTTTTCCTCCACAGTTCTTGCAGCTTGTGATCGCTGTCGATGAGTCGTCTGTCTTTGAAGCGTGTTTTCCTTTACTCTTAGATGTGCTGCTACTACAGGCAGCTGTAGCATGCTTTGGGACGGAGAGGGCTTTGCTCTGTCACTCTGTGAGTTCACTTATTTGGCGGATGTGATCGGCTTTAGCTAACGTTACTCTCTGAGTGAGACGCTGTCGCTGCTGATTCCACAGACCAGTCCTGTCCTGAATCAACACATCTTGTGATGGACCAAAGTTTCAGGTTTTAGCCTGGTTTCTTGACATACTCATAAAGGCTTCGATTGATTCACCTGGTTTTTGATACTTGGTGTTGAAATTGTGCCGTTCCATTTAGGGATGGGAATTGATAAGATTTTTCCAATTCCGATTCCATTATCGATACTGTTTAACGATTCGTTTCTCTTATCGATTCTAATTTGGGGAAAAAGGAGAACTAACAGTTTTATTAGCATCAATTTTTTTACTTAGAAGTCACGACCTTACAAACTCAACAGCGAGGTCAAAAGAGGCCCAAAGCCTGGATAACGTGTTAACTGTTGTAATATGTAACTGTGCAAATACACAAGAATGTGAAACATTTTACTAACAGATTTTTCCTAATGGAAATTAAAAAAATCTCCCTTTTAAAAGGATATATGAGCTCACTAAGCACTTAAAAATAATAATAAAGAAAGATAAATACTATCAAATACAACGGAACAGTGCATAGTACAAATCTGCAAATACTATGAAGAATTAACAATTCTTTTGCAGAAAAATAATCATGTCTTCCAGCCTCTGAACCAGCCAGACTCTCTCTCTCATCACGGTCATCTTCTAAATGTAATGCAGAAGACATTCGTTTAATAGCATAGCGTTAATGTTATGGCGTGTTTTACAAAGAAGCACATAGGCAGCGGGATAGCTACTAACCAGAGTTACCAGAGGTGATCTTAGCTTGGCTACTGCTGCTGGGTTGAGATCCATCAGTCCGAAGCGTCAAAAACACGACACTCGTTAGCATGTTGTGTGTTCAAATGTTTCTGCATGTTAGCCGTGTTCCCTCCCGACGCTGTTATCTCCACTTTACAATGACTGCTAGTTGCCTTGTTGCCATCTTTCTTTGGTGAAGTGAAGCCAAACTTTGGAGCGTTTGAACCTGGTGGGCGCCATTGTTGTTTACAACTGCAATGCGCGTGCTAAACCGACGTAACTTAATCACGTAAGTGCTTTCTGGAATTGACTGTGTGTAACTTGCGTAAATTACGTGAGATTCGTGCTGGTTGGAATCGATAAGAGAATCGCTGGATAAACTGCCAAACAATTCCATGGAATTGAAACACACGGAACCGGTTCTCTACAGGAACCAGTTCTCGATTCCCAACCCTAGTTCCATTATAACACTCATTTCTGGATTGCAAATCTCCTTAAATTGTCTTTCTAGGCATTCAGGATCTTCTCTGGACTCTACCAGAGGTGACGGCAGGTGCATACGTGAACGACCGCTGCTCTGGTATTCTGGTTTATCCCTGCGTGCAGCAGCGGTGAATATATCATATTCGCGTTCGAACTTTCGCCTGCTCTCCGGTACGTTTCCATTGAAAAACGAGGGGGTCCGGTCGCTGGAATCCGTCTTCCATGTTCCTGTGAGTTTTGGCGCAGAGTTCACTTGCTTCTGCCGTGATCTCTGTTACGAGGTGTCTTCGGTCCAAAGAAGATCATCCCACTTCTGACGCCACGTCGTTTCATGGACCCAGAGTCCAGATGAACACTGATCAGTTTATTCTCAGGAACGTTGGCGTCTGTGCAGAGATGCTGCATCGACCACATACTACTGCACACCAGGGAGCTCGTCTAGGCCCACCAGAGTTCAGCTAGTAGTTCGGCTACGGGAACACTCGGCATCACGCCTGTTAAGCCGACCGCAGCACTGAACCACTGCTGGTCCGAGCGCCGATGGACCAGCTGTGACAGGAACATGTCCACGACGCTGCAGGCTGTCCATCGCTACGCGGATCTGCACGTCTGGGGTGAAATGAAATTAAACGGCTTCAGTTCGCCACCTCGCCAGTTTCTACCGCCGTCTCCAAAATGGTCACGTGCACTGATCAGAATGTGCGTGCACGTGTGCACATTCTCCCGTCATGTGTTTTTTTTTTTCCCTTTTTTTAATAGATCTTTGCATGGAAACCTGGTTCAGAACCTTGATATGCAGATGTTAGTCTAATTGACCTAAAGGCTTAGCTGTAAATACCACCAAGGTTGGACCAAATATTCGGATTACCGTGGTTTTTTTTCACTTTGGTGTCTCAACTTTTCAGGAAACAAGCAGCTTTCCAGTAAAACGTAAACGAGCTCGTTAACAGAGGAGTTTGTGAACAGAAAAAGATAAAGAATCCAAACCAGAACAGCTCAGCTGAATATGTTCATTCATTTGTTACGAAAAATAATCTTTATGATCATTTTTAGATAAAAAAATAAAAATAAAACAGATAAAACAAAAAACAATGCTACATCCACTTACAAAACTAATTGGTTCTGGAAGTAGTTTCGTAACCTGAAACTTTCATATGTAGAGACGTTCGTAAGTAGAGGTACCACTGTTTAATAATTAAAAAAAACCCATAAAATTTGCACAGGTAATCAGATTTATCCTGACTTCTGTACTTTAAAATTCCAAATATGTTCATTCAATCACTCAGGTGTTTTTTTTTTTTTTTTTGTCTGATTTGGTTTTTTAATCACTTCTAAGGTTTTCTGGAGGCAACATTGATTTCTGTTGTCCATTAATTAAATTCAATTCAATTTTATTTATATAGCATCTGTTACAATGTCAATTGTCTCCAGGTCTTCACAGAGACCCAGATCATGACCCCCGAGATAATATCATTAACTAAAATTATTATATTAAATCCTAATCAATGATAATGGCAGGTAAAAAAAAAAAACTCCCACAGAGGAAAAAAAAAAACCTTTAAGCCAAACAGTGGCAAGAAAAAACTCCACTTTAAGAGGAAGAAACCTTGAACAGGACCTGGATCAGATGGAGGGACCTTCCTGATGAAGACCAGCTGGGTAAAGAAAGAAAAGAGAGGAGAGAGACAGGACAGAGAGAGGATGGAGGACAGAGAGGATGGAGGACAGAGAAGATAGAGGACAGAGAGAGGATGGAGGACAGAGAGAGGAGGAGGAGAGAGAGAGAGAGAGGAGGAGGACAGAGAGAGGAGAGGACAGAGAGAGAGAGA
Source organism: Hirundichthys speculiger (assembly GCA_018398805.1). Taxonomy (NCBI): domain Eukaryota; kingdom Metazoa; phylum Chordata; class Actinopteri; order Beloniformes; family Exocoetidae; genus Hirundichthys; species Hirundichthys speculiger. Next base: position 32,344 of record JAGFBZ010000197.1, on the reverse strand, counting down.
CAGAGAGAGAAGAGAGAGAGAGAGGATAGAGAGGAGAGGAGGAGAGAGAGAGGAGGAGACAGAGAGAGGATGGAGAGAGAGAGAGGACAGAGAGAGGAGGGAGGACGAGAGAGAGGACAGAGAGAGAGAGAGAGAGAGAGAGAGAGAGAGACAGAGAGAGAGGAGGATGGAGAGAGAGAGAGAGAGAGGAGAGAGAGAGAGAGAGAGAATAGAGAGATAGAGAGAGAGAGAGAGAGATAGAGAGAAAGAGAGTAGAGAGAGGATGGAGAGATAGAGAGAGATAGAGATAGACAGATGAGAGGATTGACAGAGACAGAGAGAGAGATAGAGAGAGAGATGAGGACAGAGAGAGAGGACAGGAGGAATGAAATAACTATATAAACATAAACAGATGCAGGTAGCAGCACTGAGGTGAGATGGTCAGAGGACCAGATCACCTGGTCACCATGGTAACTGAACACATCACACATTAGGCTCTCCAGCTGTGTTGACTCCACATCTGGACGCTAACAGCTGCTGGGCGGCCTGAACGTTCAGTATCTCTGCTGTGTCTCCTTCCCTCAAACGTCCTCAGTAACTCCAGCGACTCAGACGTTCAGGTTCTCCAGGTGGTTTTATTCTTCCAGCTCAACGCAAAATTAAACGTCAGATTAAAACAAATTTAAGCTTTTTAACTGAAGAGCTTTAAAAACAGGCGTCCAGCCCATGAAAGACGGGCTGAATATCTGTGCGTCCAGGTTGGTGGACCAGGCAGGACCTGGATCCATCTCTGTTTCATTACATCTGTCGTTTGCACAAATGAACAGTCGGAAAATGACAACAGGTCCACAATAATAATTTAATTTCAGTTTCCAGTTTCACAGAAGACGTAACAATTTACAGCTATATCAGACTTTATGCTATCAAATACTTTACAATCAAGCAGCCTCTTCAATAAGGCACCAGCTGTTGAATCCGCACAGCTGTTAGCTTGTAGCTTGATGAATCCATAGAACCGCTCCTGTATGTTGCTCATTCAAAAGCACCACAAAACTTAACATAATTGATTATCTTGATTAAATATTACGGTTTTTATCTACCTCTTTCAGCAATGTGGTGCCCATCATCTAGCTGCGTTGCTATGCTAATCTTTCCGAGCACAGCTAGCTTTACGCAGTTTTCTGTATGAACTTTGGATCTCTCATGTTTCTTGAACCGTTCAGAGGAGCTTTAAGTCCGTTAGTCCAGTCTTTGTCCAAGTCCACATCTGTCACTTCTGAAGGGGAAACAGGGGAAACAGAAACGTACATTAGCTGCTCCACAACCTGCTAGCCACGTCTCACGGTTGAACCGGCGCCGACAAAAACGTACCTTTCTCCTTCGTTTACTGGAAAATGTTAATTTCAGGCTTGTCGGGTCCCAGCTCCTTAACGGGAAGTTTTTCCTCCGTCGTCCGTCTCGCAAAAGGGAACATTAATAATGATTTCACCGAATTTGGTGGAAGCTGCTCTTGAACTCCAGTTGTCACCGCCGTCGCCGTATTTTTTTTTTCCCCAATGTAGGACAGAGTCTGGGAGTCGCTCTACGAAATAAAACTAACGCTAGCCCTTTACGTAGCTCTAGCAATCATAAACCTTCACGCATTTTACGTAGCAGTTGGGGCTACATTTCCGGCGCCCCATCGGAGTTAAATTTGCTAAAGTTGATAGGCCAGTTTAATAATTTTCCCCTAGCAACCGTAACCCTGATTGGCTATTTAGCTGCACAGTAGGTCGGTGGAAATTCACTGTTTATGATGTCAGTTTGGAAATGTTGTTTAAATTATTTAAATCACATGTAGGCACACACATGCTATTAGGTAAATCTATGGAGCCCCTCTGGTGATATTTGATAAGAAAAAATTAAATAATGCGTGCCCACGAGATAATTATAGTAGCCATTTCCATTGATTTGTACTTTAACCAACAAACATGGACACTTTTGACTTAATTTTATTTTATTTTAATATAGGAATGAATTCCAATGACATTCTTAAGGCACTTGCGGTTAGGGATAGAGTATAGCTTAGCAATGCTCACTTAATTCGGCTGCTCAACGTATTAACTATCTCGTGGTTACGCATTATTTTTTTTTCTCAAATGTCACCAGAGGGGCTCTGTATAAATCTGACCCTGATCAAAAAAAAAAAATAAATAAAATAAAATAAATGTTTTTCCCCCCAGCGCCCCCTATGGGCCAGCCGCCTCTGGTTGTTGGTTCCGTTATGAGCCTGACAGCTGAGGACGCTAACGTCTCACCGCTGTCCCTGTGTCTCGTCCTCAGGTATAACCTCCAGTCTCCGGACCGCCGGCGGAGCAACGTCGATGCTGCAGGTGGAGGACGGCGCCCCCCGGAGGATCTATCCCACTCACCTTCTTTTTTTTTCTTTCTTATTTAATATTTATTACTGCTGCTCAACGGAAAGAAACAAAAATAAAAGACTCTTTTTATTTCTGCTACCGATGACAATGAGAGGAAGAAACAAACAAAAAAAATGGAAAAACTGAATGTCCCGCGTCATTTGCACTATTTTTCTTTTATTTTTAATCCTGTAAATCCTGAAATGATATCTGGACCGGCTGTTCTGCTTCAACTCTCCTTGGATCTGACGTGAACAGAACACGTGACCGGTCTGACCAATCAGAAAGCTTGGTGCCTTAGCCGCGCCCCCTAAACGCCGCGGCGGACCTTAACTCACCTGGAGACCCCGAGCAGGTGTCGGTGGGGTCACCGGGGACCCGCCCACAGAAACACAGGTAAACCTGACTTACCTGAACGAGCCCCCTGACCCGGAGCAGTGACGTCAGCCGTCCGCGGATCGATGAGGACAGCTGGAGGTCCTTCAGGATCTGAGCCGTCCCAACACGCGGAGGTCCCGTCCACGCGCTGGTCTCGTCCGTCCTGTCCCGGGTCCCGGGTCCCCGTCCTCTGTCCCAGACCTGGTCCCGGGTCCCCGTCCTCTGTCCCAGACCTGGTCCCGGGTGGGTCGCAGATCGTACAATCCTTCGTTGTGTGAACAGACGATCTTCTTCCAGCCTCGATATGCAAAAAGTCCCGTCCGGGTCGAGCCAGACCGGGTCCACCTTTTTTTTTTCTTTTCCCGGGTTTGTCTCCCGCGCTTGTCTTTTGGCGCCAGCTGCAGAAAAACGTTTTTTTTTTTTGTTTTTTGTTTTCCCGCGCTGCTGTACCAGTTGACCTGCAGCCACCGGAGCAAAGACCCCCGGACCGTCCGGGGATTCATGTTTACCGGGAAATAGAGAGAAACGTCTTTAACGGAAGTCTTTGATCCGTCTTTTTATTAATATTCCATTTGATACCAAAAATATGTGTCATTCCTGTGTAGTCATGTCTTTTCTGTCTTCCTTAATTTAAAAAAACCATGCAATGTGTATATTTCTTCCAGAGGACAGTTTTCCTATTTAATTTTGCCTTTTGTACATAATTTTTGTATTTATGGAACAGAATTGTATATATGTCCGTGTTAATGTGTGTAATGTGTTAATGTGTGTTGGAATCAAGAAATATATATTTTTCATAAATGAATTGGAAAATAACAAGAACGCTCTTCTGCCTTTTATTTCTGTTTTGTTGTTGTTGTTGTTTTTGTTTTCTGGGTTTAACTCTCCAACCACCGGGCTGATGATCAGTACCACCATCAGTGGACCCGCCTCGGTCCGGTCGCCTCTAGATCCACTTTAAATAAGTCCTGCAGCTGTTTCCTGTTGGACCAGAACTTCTCACACGGTCCTGGAGGAGTTCTGCTCCAGCTCTCTGAAGGTCCAGCCTCAACATTTCAATCAGGTCTGGACTTTGGATCATCCCAGAACCAGATGGCCCCACGTTATCTAGAAGGCTCTGGTCCACTGAGGTGTTGCTGGTCCAGATCTTCAGCCAAACACCTCCACGCTGGTCTGTTCTGTCCAGAGGATGCTGGTCCAGACGTCCTGTGGTTTGTTCAGATGTGGTTTACTGGTTCGGTCTCCAGTTGGGATCCACGATAACTGTTTTATAAAACTGATACCGGTAACCGATAACACACACATATACCTAAGATCATTACATCAATACTATGAACAAAACCAAAAATAGTTTGGACTCTTTAAATGAACAGATTTTTATTTTTTATTATTTTATTATTTTTTCCAATGAAAAACTATTGGCAAGCCTCTCAAACATTTTCATAAAGCTATCAAACAAACCTATTTGATATCTCACATTAACTTAAATAAGGTTCATTACTGACTGATATAAAAAATAAAGGCTCCTTGAACTGATGGAAATACATGAATCAGAATTACTAACTGAAAAAGATTCACATTTAAAGGATTTTGCTTGTGGTTCCATTTAAATTAATTCCTTTAATTAAAGTAAATGAGGTTCAGTAGTTTTTATTTTTTAATCTCATGGAAGTTTTAGATGAGAGGAATGAGGGTTAGGGTAGACTGCTGCTGGCTTGCGCACATTAGCATTAGCTTCCGTTAGCTCACATTAGTGCGATTTAAAAACTCCATGGAAGTGATTGTTATGTTGTAGGTGGCTGATCAGGTTTTACGTATTAAAGCTTGTGCTTCCCTCCTCGTAGAATTCACTCGGAGCATTCGTCACAAATAACCACCAAACTATCTTCTTCTGAAACTTTAACGAAGTTCCACGCCGCCATGTTTGTTGTGATCAGTACAATGCATGCTGCGTTCAAGGTGTAACGTAAATTCCGACGTTTGCTAGTCGTTCTTTCAGCCTTTTCTATTTTTTTTTATTTTTTATGTGTAACATGAGGAGAAACACTGCGAATATCAATTCAAGTCAGCAGCTACCTAAAATTATGACCGAGCTAACGAGTTGTTTTCTGGCATGAGGGGGTATTCTTGATTTTCCTTACTCGTTTTTCTGATTATGCCGACGTTCACTTGAACATAACATTCACTGCCGGTCATTCAAGGCTCAGAGGGAGCGAGGCACTGCTGTGTTGACAGAAATATAAATGTTATCGGGGCTATTCATCGTGATATCGGAGTTATCAGGATGATGTCATAATTTCCTGTTATCGGCCCGATAGTTATCGTGTTATAGTTATCGTGCACCCCTAACCTCCTGGTTTAACTTTTAACGCTCTGAAACCTCTTTATTTTCACAGTCGAACACTGAACTCAGTTCAGAAACGGTTTCACGACCGTTCCCAGGTCGATGTGCAGCAGCAGCTGCTTCTCTAAGGCCACTGCTGATGTCTTTCCCTGCTGGCACGGCATTTAGAGGCGTGACGGCACGATGAAAAGCGTTTTATGTTGGGAAGGATTGTCCATTATTGTTATTTCTGTGTCTGTCTCCGTCTTTGACCGCTCTCTTTGAGACGACGTCCAGGAGCTGGTTCTGACGTGGAGAAGGTTCCAGAAGATGAAGCTAACTAAGAACGGATCAGAAGACAATACCTTGTTGTCATTTGATGATCTGAAAACTAAATTTGACATCCCAAAAAAGCACTTCTTTAAATACTTGCAGATCAGAAGTTTTATTTTGTCTCGCCTTAATAATTCTTTTCAGCAACCTCCATTGTCCATGCTGGAATCATTCTCCATACAGAACTGCTTCAGCAAGGGGCGGGTTGCTCAAGTATACAAAATTTTGGTTAACAACAAGGATAATTCTGAGAGAAAGAGACAAGAATGGACACAAGATTTAAATGAAGAAATATCACTGGAAGAATGGAGTACAATATGCTCAAGGGCCCAAACTCAGACCATTAACTCCCGACTACGCTTGATACAATACAAGTGGATAATGAGACTATATATTACTCCTGTAAAATTGAACAGATTTAACCCTAATATTCCTGATCTTTGCTTCAAATGCGGTGATTATCAAGGTACACTATTCCATTGCCTGTGGGAATGTGAGGTTATTAAAAGATTTTGGAGTCTTGTGAGACAATATATTTCACAAATGACCTCTACCATGATTCCTCTAAATCCTAAACTGTGTATTTTGGATATCTATCCTGTTAATTCCTCTCTACCTATTAATGAAAAAAAGATGATAAGTCTATGTCTACTACAGGCTAGACGATCAATCGCTCTGTCCTGGAAAAATGTTAAAGGTCCTACCCTTAACTTTTGGCTGAGTAATCTAACATCAAGTCTGGCTTTAGAAAGACTCACATACACTATCAGGAAGAAAACCTCTGAATTCAAAGACATTTGGGAAAGATTTTTAGATTTTGTTAAACATGGTGATATAGAAGATGCTTTGTAGATAATATTTTATGGATGTGAAGTGATGTGAATCTTAGATGTACTATGGGATACAATCATAGGTCGAATGTTGCAATGCTGCCTGTTCGGGGGGGGGGGGGGGGTTAAGTACTGTGTAACTGGATTATCAATGACTGTCTGCTTGACTTTATAATGTGAAAAATCAATAAAAACATGTTTAAAAAAAAAAAAAAAAAAGAACGGATCAGACCTGTGACGGCATCAGGTGATCAACAAACCCTCGCAGAGGTGACCAGGTCCATCAGGTCCATCATGTCCATCAGGTCCACCAGACCTGAGGACGGGTGGACAGATCCTGCAAACAGCATCTTCCAGAAAAGCAGAAACATCTAGCTTATGGACAGATGGCGTCATTGCCGCCCAGAATCTCGTGGTTATTTCTCATATTTCAGCTGGTAATTTTTTTTTAAGCGTAACGAGGAAAAAAGACTGAGATTTCAAATCGATTCTTTACCAGCGTGAAGACGGTCAGCTGTCCAGAAACGCCGACAATAACGACACCAACATGAAAACGTCCACAGAAACGCAACAGAAACATCACAAACTCCCAACAATCACGTCTAAAATGACCTCTAAAGGTTTAATGAGCCATCAAAGACAGCTGTCACATCTGCAGCCAGATGTGGAGGCATCTGGAATATACTGTAAATGTCCTTAAGTCCATCCAGATCCTGGAGGTCCAGGAGGGTTTGCAGCTGATTCCAGCTGTGAGGAGCAGCTCTTGTTGTTTAGACTTTAGATCACATGTGTCAAACACAAGGCCCGCGGGCCAAATGTGGCCCACCACGTCAGTTTATGTGGCCCTCGAGAGCTTGTGCACTATTGGCTTAAATTTTAAACCAATATTTTAAGACTTAAAATAAGCTTACGCCGCTTTAAAGCGCATATTGACAATCAACTACATCTCCCATCATGCATTTCTTAGTTACCCACAATGATAACGGTAGCTATGAACAAGACAAATTTACAGAACTGATGGACTTCAGAAAAACCTCTACAAACTAACCCCAAGAAAAGAAAAATTGACACACAACAGTTTGTCTTTTGTGTTATGAGGTCAGAGAAGAGTTTAATCTACGTCGGCAAACACGGAGCTAAGTATGCTAAATTTAGCCTGCAAGAAAAACAAAGAATCGCTTTCGTTTCTGAAACCAAGGTAATGGATACTCTTGCAACCACAAACCCTGAGTTTAATATAATAATGACTTAAATATTTGAAGCTTTAATACATAATAAATACAGAAACTGTTATTTAAGAATATAATTTTGATTTTATTGCATTTTGTTACATTCATGCTGTCAGTCTGGCCCTTCGATGGCAGCCATGATGCTGATGTGGCCCTCAGTGAAAATGAGTCTGACACCTCTGGTTTAGATGAAACCAGCTGCATAACCTGCAGAAATGTAGCTGCTCAGTGAGATGAAGAACGTCCCACCTGCCTCCTCCTCCTCCTCCTCCTCCTCCTCCTCCTGACCTTAACTTCCTCTCCCTCACTCCTTCCTCGTCTCCCCGTCTCCTCGTCCCTCCGCTGACCTCCAACGTTCTCGGTTTACCGTTTCACATCGGCGCCGGTTAATGAGTTCCTGCTGTCGGCGCGTCGAACGCTCGAACGCGCTGACAGCAGGACGGGGGCGGGAACCTCAGACTCTGGCTCACCTGCCGTTCACCTGGCGGCCTTTGTCTCTGAGGCGCGCACACCCGTCCTCCTGGGCAGCGTCGAACCTGAACGTGTTCACTGAACGAAAGTTCACGGACTAGTTCATATCTTGTGTGAACGTGAACTGAGCGCTCTCGTTCCCCTTCACCAGCGGGGGGCGGGAACAAGTTCATTTTAATTTCTATGAACTATGAACTTAACTAGTTGTGTAGAAAGTGAACTTGCCCAACACTGCTCCTGGGATGAACTGCGACCTCCGCCGAGCGTCACCTGGTGGAAACAGAAACCACCAGACCCCCCCCCCCCACCAGCACCAGCACCAGCACCCCCACATGGAGCTCAAAGGTTACAGAGCAGAAGTTCAACTACCTCCGGCACAGAAACGAAGATAATCTGTCCAAAGTACGCTAGCTAAATCTTCCTGTCCTCGTATCACCTCTCATCACCCAGATGCTCCCTCCCTCCCTGCAGGGTCATCCAGGGTCACGTGCACTTTAGGTGCACACGGAGGGTGGAAACAGCAGGTGCGTTTGTTACCCTCGAAACCGTTCAGGTGTGCCGGCGTGAAGCCGACGGATCGTTTTAGCTGCGTCGTCTCCGGCCTTCAAGCAACCGCTGCTGCGAATCACGTGAGATTTAAAGGAGCTACACGTGTCCCTTCACGGACGACTCGACGCGACAGATCCCTCCGAGAGGACGTGGATCTGAAGGACAAGACGGCAAGGAACGCCGCGCCGAAGCTCACGAGATAGTCCAGGCTGCGATCAGCGCTGATGATGGCGTCTACTTAGCATCACATGACAGCGTAAGCCGCGCAGCGACTCAGCCCTCATAGAGACAAGCTAATTCATCTTTACCTTCTTTTTAGGGCTGGACAAGTTAACACGTTATTATCGCGTTAACTCATTAATTCATTAACGCCAACATTTATTTTAACAAGGTTATTTGTAACAACTGCCAAGTTGAACTCCCCGTTAAAAGTTTCTGCTGTTACCTCAGAAATTACCTGTTTTAATGTTCTGATTGTGCTGAGACGCAAACATTTTGTTTGATTTTGTTTGTAGACTTTTTTTTTTATTTTTATAAAAACAGGATGACATTAATGCCCTGGCAGCGGCAATAAGCTTTATTTTATTTGACATTTTTTAAGATGAAATTTACACTAAATATGTGTTACTGACAAGTGCTGATGTTAAAAGTGTTTGAACAACAAATGTTATGACACTTTAGTTCATATGGCAGCAGAACATTTAAATAAAAGTGCATTTTACACTACTTTTGAATTAATTGATTTTACGTATACAATGCGATTAATCGTGATTAATCAGGGAAATCATGCGATTAATCACGATTAAAAATTTTAATCGTTGCCCAGCCCTACTTCATTTGAATAAAAGTGCATTTTACACTATTTTTGAATTAATTGAATTTACGTATACAATGCGATTAATTGTGATTAATCAGGGAAATCATGTGATTAATCGCGATTAAAACATTTTAATTGTTGCCCAGCCCTACTTCATTTGAATAAAAGTGCATTTTACACTACTTTTGAATTCATTGATTTTACGTATACAATGCGATTAATCGTGATTAATCAGGGAAATCATGCGATTAATCGCGGTTAAAAATTTTAATCGTTGCCCAGCCCTACTTCTTTTATTAAAAAAGTTTTCATCCGAAGTCCCACCAACCCATTTCTGCGTCACCTCTTGAATGTCTCGCTGGACAGAGGACCTGTGTTCGAGTCCAGAGCGCCACGTAAGGAGCTAGCTACGTGCAGCTTTGTCACACGAGTCGCTTCTTCACCGTCAGTCGAGCGAAAAAGCGGCGCGAAGGAGGCGTTTGTTCGTACAGCGTTCGTCTCACTGCGCCTGCGTTCCCCGGAGAAGGCAGCGGGACTAGAGAAAGGTTCCCACCCTCGTCGGTCATGTCGGCCCCGCCCCCCACGCCAAAACATCTGGGCCGAAAGGACTGAAGGGTCCCTGATTTAACTCCACTGTTCTCTGGAGATTTCAGCCATGTCTCTCTGCTGCTCTTCCAACTTCTCAACAGTTAATCAGCTGGTTTTGATTTCTGTTATTTCTGTTTCACCATTATTTTGACTGTAAAAACATCCATGTTTATAATGTATATATTTCCCCTTCGGGCGTCCATAAGGTTTTATTCAGTTCGGCCGATCCAGGCGCTGAAAACAGCTCAGACATAAAGATGACGAGCGCAGAGAGGTGTAGCTGAGAGAGAAAGAGTGAGAGTGAAGAACACACGCAGATGAAACACACACCTGTCATCACTCCGTCACCCCCCCGCGACCTCTGACCCCTCTGTCTCGGCTTGTTTTGGATACACAGCGCTCTGTCTGCCCTGAAATCTGCAGGACACGCTGCGTGACTGCATTTAAAGCTGTGGGGCGGAAACGACAGGCGACAGGAAGGATGAAGACGAGGGACATGAATCAATCCTCCTCCCCCGGACCTTCCCGCCCCTCCTCCACCTTGCCGCCTCACGACGAACACACCGGGCAAATCTGATATCTCGATTATAGTGACCAAATTATCACGGTTTACAATAAATCCAAAAAAACACATACGTTTAAATAATTTCACTAAATCTTGTGATTTTCTTGTCAGACTAAAACATCAGAAGCCAAAATTTTATCAAAATGAAACTTTCACATTAAAAGGGCAAAAAACTGGCACAGAAAGAAATTTTATTTTAAATGAACAAAATAAATAACAGGAACAAAGCTTATTTGTCTGGTGCAAGTTTAAACCCTTTAACATCCGTAGTAGGTCAAAATATGCAAACAATTATCAGGAACAAAAATTATAGTGAAGTTCAAATGAAATAAACTTTGGACTTTAAGCTGAACCTTAAATACGTATAAATGTGTAAATAAAGAAACAGTTGTTTAGGAGCCAAATATGTTGTTCTGAATTGTAGTTCACTCTGTGTGTCTGTGGGTGTCGCTGTGTTGTTACCTGAGGGTCAGGTATAAAGGTAGCTGCCTGTTATTGGTTAGCTGTTTGACCGCTGTGGCGCTAACTGCCGGCGTTATGGTTGTCGGATCAGTTAATGGAATAAATTAATATTTTAACTGCATCAGAAGAACATCGTTCCGGCCCTTTTCCGATCAACGCGCAACGGTAACGTTTACGAAATGTGAGTTAGCGAAGCGCGTCGACCAGGTTACTCTTGGTCAAACATCTCAGTAGCTTGAAGCATTAGCCTTAGCTCGTTCAAGTTGCTTCTACAAATTACAATAAATTATAAACAAGAGCTCTGCAGACAAGATAACTGTCCTCCACCAGTTGTCCCTCTGTATTCTTAAAAAAAAAAAAAATGCCCAGACCTTGGATTTCGTCCTTTTAGTGGGTTGGTAAATGTCCTGCGTGCTATCACCACTTTCCTCCATGCTAACGTTACGATGCCGATGTTACAAGCTACATATTCAAGCGAGACACAGTCGCGAGTCACTGGCAGAGTTTAATGAGGCTGATATTAATTATCCCGGTAATCGACCGCGATAATGAGATGAAGTCAAACATAAACTGTAATCGTTTTCGCGTAAAATTTTACCGCGCTTTACCGTAATACCGGTAACCGTTCCATCCCTAGTCCAGACACACAGAAGCAGAGTCGGCGGGAGCTGCAGAGACACCAGAGAGAGACGGGACGACGTGGACAACCCTCACGTTTGATGGGAAATATTTAATCCGTTTGTGCGTCTCAGGACTGCAGCTCGTTCCCACCGGAGGTTTGGATCGTTAAAGCTGCTCGCAGCAGTAAAACAAGGAAGAGCTTCAGCTGCTCCGTTCTTAATTAAATTCCATTCCGAACTTCCTCATCTGTATCCCGTTGACTCCCAGTAAAAATCAGTTCACGGCTCTTTTAAGTAGAGAGAAATGCATTCTGGTAATTCAGTCCTAATCCACCTCAGTCCAGTTGAGTCCAGATTCAAAATCCATAAAAATGCTTATTCATGATAACAAACAGCCAACAGATGCATCTTCACAAAACCGCCAGTTAAACTGTAAACAGGTGCGTTTTTGTGGCTCAGTTAGACATTTTAATAAGGATTAACTTGGTTTTGTTAGGAAGGATCGTCTTCTGAAGGATTACAGGTCCATCTTTGATGCTTCCCTTCGCTCTGCTGAAATCCCTCCAGATGCCTTTGATTATTAGATTCCTAGAGAGCCTCTGCGCTGCAGGAGAAACAAATATGCACAAGTTCACATGCAGACACACGCTCAACCGCAAACGAACCCGCAAGACGTTTTGCCGGTCGTTCCCCGCGAGGAGGTGGCGGGTTTTTAATGCGAGTTAGCAGGAATCACCAGGACATTCGGTCAATCGTCTCCAGTTATCTCTTTGCTCAACCGGGAACCAGGAATCCGTGAATGAATGACTGTTTTTCCATTTTTCAAACTCACTGAAAGTCGCCGCTAAGTCGTTAGCATCAAACGCTGCCGTCACCGCTGGTTCTGAGGAACCAGCATTCACGCTGGTGATTGAGATCAGTCGTTCAGCTCCACCACCATCCCTGATGAGGCTGTGCTGCCGATAAGTTTTTATGTCTCAACAGGATCTGAATGTGCTTCTGGTTTCCCGCTTTCAGCGGCGACGCTAATAAAGCGTCTGCAGCGGGAAGGTGGCTCGAACAAACCCTTGGACGTGAAACACCTGTTCCTGCCGAAGGTCCTTTCGGTGTTCCTTGTTTTGATTTAGTGTTTTTTTTTTCATATAATCTAAACTACAGTTTCTTCTTCTCGCTACGCGGAAACAGAAATAGCTACTGGAGCTTCCCCCCCCGTCCCCCCGTGATTTGGTGTGACTGGTAAGAAACTCGCCGTTTACAACGCGTTCATTAGCAACAAACCCAATGTCTTGGTCAACCTGCGCGTGCGTCGTCCTCGCACTGGACGCCCTCATTTGCATAAAGTCGGGCAAAGCTCAACTTTGTCAATGCACGAGTGGACCTCTGCTAGTCGAGCCTAGCGGCTGAGACGATCGAGCCACTGTTAGCCAGAGCTGAAACGAGGACTGGTGGAGCTTTAGCCGAGCCTCACTGGGACCCGTGGTGGTGGTTGGACGGCCATCTGGAGGTCCAGTGGTCACCTTGGTGGAGCTGCTGGCCTGGATTAGTCAACCCGTAAGGGTCTAGGACTGGTGGCTCAGCGGGCCGTCCAGCTGGTTAGCTCTGGTTAGCTCTGGTTAGCTCTGAGTGGCGGCCCTCAGCCTGGGGCCACCTGACCCTTCCCTTCCACACCAACTAGGGAAGTTTAATTCCTCTTTAATTCAGAATTAAAATTAAATCCGTTTTAAAATGATTAAAAATTACCATGTAAACTCCTAATGCCGAATGAAAATGTCCATTCCGAATTAAACTTGATTCCGAAGTAAGTGGCTGGTTTATTCTGATTTTAAATCCGAATAGAATAATTCCGCGGTCATGTATACACTCATTCCGCTTTAAATTAATTCCGATCTTTCTGCGCATGCTAGTTCCCTTGCCCGTCTGTCGCGATGACGCTTATATTCCGCGCTGGGCTTGTTTTCAAAATAAAGTTTCAAGATGGCGGCACGCATTAAACGGTGGTCAAGAGCAGAGACGATTTATTTAATAAATAGCTTGGAGGAACTGGAAATAATTAAAAGAACAGATGGCAGGAAACATAAAAATTAAAAATACATGTTGCTAATCAAGTAAGTTTGTTTTCTTCTGGTAAACTCAAATACGTACAGACGTCCGCCCCCCCATCCAATCAGAACCCTTCCCAACCCCCAGACCTTAAACGGAATTTGATAAAGCTGATAAAGCGTGTGTTAAAACGTGTTTTCCATGTAAACCTCAATTCAGAATTACTATTTCCATGTAAACTCAAAGGAATTCAGTTTAATTCTGAATTATTTGATTCTGAATAATTAATTTCGAATTAAAAAACATAATGTAACCGTGACCAGTGACTATGATCTGTTAGATCTTTAATCGCAGCTGTCATCTGTCAGTCAAAAGACTCCCCCCCCGATTATGCAAAAAATACTTGCTTTAAATAACTTTAAGGTGCATAAAACAGTTTCATGGATGTGAAATCCAGCTCTGAAGACCAAAACAGTTTTCTGGTGACAGCCTGTAAGTCGGTTTATTTCTGCTGTGAATCTGGACGCGTTAACATGGAGGTCAGTGGAGCTGGACCCTGGTGGTCGTCCCAGGAACTGCAGCTTCTCTCACTTCCTGGTTGAACTCAGCGCAGAAAGAAAACAGATGTTGCCCCCTGGTCTCTTCCACCGCGATGCATGTCAGACAAAGATCTAGAAACAGGAAAAAAAAAGGTCACGCGGCTCAGCGGGGGTCCTCTGTGATGGAGCTGCCCCCCCCCCCCGACCCCCCCCCCCCCACCACCCCTAAAATCAGCTGCTGCACCCCAGGAAGGTCAGAGGTCTCCAGGGGAGGAAGTGCCACAGTCGTCTGACGGATCAACTGGAGCTCTTGTGAGTGTGTGGGGGGGGCGTTTACGGTCGGGGGGGGGGGGGGGGGGGGGGGTCATGGGTACTTTGACCTACATGGGTACTTTTCATAACTTTTCTCTGAAAAAGTGATGTGTTAAAAACGTCGTCTGAGTCTGAATGTGTGAACCAGTTCTCCATTCAGACGAGGTTTATTATCGCCACATCTTTAAGTAATACCCCATGAACAGACTCCGGGTCCTCCCGTATGGAGCCCCGTTTGGGCCATAATTCAATTAATAAATTAGTCTATTATTATGAAATACAGGCGTTTATTATTATGAAATATTTCACATTATTATGATAATGGTTTCATTTTTTATAAGAATGAGCTTTTACATAATAATGGATTTGTTTTTCATAAGAATGATTTGTGTGTCAATCACAGCAGAGAGGGCGGAGCCATTTATGTGATTGGCTGCTCTTTCATTCAGGCATAAGCAACAGAACAGTGAATTGTCAAATTGGGTCAAAATAGTATCGCCTGATAAATGATCATTTTCGATATTGTCTGCTAACCTGGTCAAGGTTTCCCGTAGCTCAGTCCAAGCTAGCGTAGCTACAATCGGACTAGGAGCGCACCTTGATGACGCCACGGCCCGCTGCTAACGGGACCTCACAGCCAAAACTAGTCGATGTCAGAGCGTAGAATGGAGAAGGATCAGCCAATGAGTGTGCAGGTCAACCACTGGCCCCGCCCACTGGCAAAATGTCATTATTATGTGAAAACTCATTCTTAGATTTAAAAAAAAATAAACTATTATGTATTAAACTAAGATTAAATAATAAAAAAAATATATTTCATAATAATTACAGTTTTTTATAATAATGGGAAACATTTCATAATAATGGATACGTATTTCATAATAATAAACGCCTGTATTTCATAATAATAGACTCTTATATTTATTGAATTATGACCCAAATGGGGCTCCGTACTCCTGGACTCGTCGTACGATCGCCGACGTCCGTCAGCAACGACAGAGACGTGACGATGTTAGAACCTCCGTGTTCACATGCTTCTGTGGTTGTTGTTGGCAGAAAAGAAGTTTCGAACATGTCGCTGTTTTTCTCAGTAAATGTCTTGTTGACATGAAACTTGCTCCAGATGTGAACACCATGTTCTCTCTATTTCACAGACTCGTCCAGGTGTTGAGCAGCAAACGTTAAACAAGCTTCAACGTGAGGTTGAACGCATCACTTATTGTTTCCTTTAAAACTCTCCGTAAATCCACCTGATAAATCACCTGATAAATCCACCTGATAAATCACCTGATAAATCACCTGATAAATCACCTGATAAATCACCTGATAAATCCAGGTCTTTCTAAAGCTCTCCACAGGTGCTCTTTCTACTTCTGGATTGTGGCTCCAACACTGGAACACTCAGAAGTTTAGAAATCTTTCTGTGCCTTCAGTATGTTTGTGAAGGTCTTCACTTTTACCATCATGAGTAGGGTTGGGCATCATTTGGATTATGACGATTCCGATTCCGATTCTTTGATGTGTAGGTCAACAGATCGCGACTTATCTAACAGTAGAATATTTTCATTTAAAAAAAAAAAACTGTGACACATTTACACAGGCGACATTTTTATTCTTCCACATGCTAGCATGCACATATGCAGACACAGAATTCACTTACAGCCTAAATGTTAAACAACTTACAGTTGGCAGTTGGCCTCCAAAATATGGAGCCCCGTTTCGGGTCATAATTCAATAAATATATGAGTCTATTATTATGAAATACAGGCGTTTATTATTATGAAATACGTATCCTATTATTATGAAATGTTTCCCATTATTATAAAATACATGTTTATTAATATGATTTATTTCCCATTATTATGAAAAAAAAAGTAATTATTATGAAATATATTTTTATTACTATTTAATCTTAGTTTAATGCATAATAGTTTATTTCAGAATAGCTTTTTTTTGTATCTAAGAATGAGTTTTTACATAATAATGACATTTTGCCAGTGGGCGGGACCAGTGGTTGACCTCCACGCTCATTGGCTGATCCTTCTCCATTCTACGCTCTGACATCGACTAGTTTTGGCCGTGAGGTCCCGTTAGCAGCGGGCCGTGATGTCATCAAGGTGAGCTCCTAGTCCGATTGTAGCTAGCTAGCTTGGACTGAGCTACGGGAAACCTTGACCAGGTTAGCAGACAATATCGAAAATGATCATTTATCAGGCGATACTATTTCGACCCGATTTGATGATTCACTGTTCTGTTGCTCATGCCTGAATGAAAGAGCAGCCAATCACATAAATGGCTCCGCCCTCTCTGCTGTGATTGACACACAAATCATTCTTATAAAAAACAAAGCCATTATTATGTAAAAGCTCATTCTTATGAAAAATGAAACCATTATCATAATAATGGGAAATATTTCATAATAATAAACGCCTATATTTCATAATAATAGACTCATTTATTCATTGAATTGTGACCCAAACGGGGCTCCGTACATATCTGCTCTTTCAGAAACAGACAGAGAAAAACATAACCTCCTTGGCTAGGTTGTAAAAATTGTTAGTTTACCTGGTTGCTGGGTTACGCTCATACAGACAAGGGGCCCTCCTAGCCAATGGGATGCCAGGAAGATGCTAGCCAATAGCCAATGGCAGAGCAGCTACAAGTATGTTTAAACTCTGGGAGCTGCGAGTAGCAGCACTACTGTATTTTTGCCTTTCGTATCCTGAAATTTCTTTCGTAACTAAAGGCAATATTTTCCTGTTGATGCGTTTCGTAACCTGAAGATTTCGTACGTAGAAACGTTCGTAAGTAGAGGAACCGCTGTAGATGAGAAGGCAAGAGTTTCTGGATGAAGACGGACTCTGTCAAGTCAAGAAAACTTTATTGTCCCCAGGGGGCAATTAACAGTGCATTAGCAGCAAGACAGTGACAATAACAATAACCACAACAATAAAATGCACAACACTGATAAGAACAAGACAATTAAAGCAATAAAATAATAAAAACAGAGATAAAATTAGTTTATTATAAATTAGTTTTAGACTCTGTTGCAGTTGAAGAAGCAACGGGAGCAACGCTGTGAATTAAATACGGTACACTCGTTTATTTTTGTGATGTCATGCAGGTGAAGGTGTTTTGCCATATTAGTCGTGCACCCTTCGGCAGTAACACGCTTCCCGCAGGTGTTTACCTGCGCCAGGTAGCCGTCATTTCCCGGACTGAAATGCAGCCAAACTCGAGAGCGGCGTCTCTTGGGATCCATGTTGTGGCGAGTGAAGTCCCGTCGGCGACGGACGTGATGTCGCCACTAGCGCGGAGTTGAGTAACATCAACAAACTAGTGTAGTAAATCCAAAAAAAATAAATTAGCGCGTACTTTTAGGAACCGAAAAAAAGGAATTGAAATTCAAAAATCTTCTAAACGATTCCAGAACCGGACGTTAGGAACCGTTCGGTGTCCAACCCTACTGATGACATGTTTCATAGACCATCAGCTGGGACTGAACCAGCTTATATTGATCTGCACTGACAGGCAGCATTGTTACTTTCTAATAACCGATCAATTTCAGCTGTTGTCTTGGCTTTCCATGCCTTTTTGCACCTCCTTTTCATCATGTGCTTTTTCCCCCCCGCGTCATTTTTACATGACTACACATAAATCTGTTCATGGACAGTTGGTTCTTGGAGTTTATTTTGACCGGAAGACGAGCGAGGCGTCCTCAGGAACCAGCACCTGAACCGTGTGGCTCCTCCTGCAGGTGCTGGACCCACAGTCCGGTGAATCCACGTCTCCTTGAGCCCGGCCGGGCTCGGCTGGACCCCAGGGGTCCCGGGACCAGAGGAAGATCTGCCTGGAGTGTTTTATTCGACGTACTCCTGTCCATCCCCGTGTCCTCCCTTTTTCTCACAGTTTCACTTCCATCCTCAGTTCACGCTCCCCCCCCCCCCCCCCACCCCCCGCGACCCCGGTTCCTCTCAGCTGGACCCCGATGCTTTAAGTGGGCATAAATCTCTCCGTCCGGGGCCCACCCAGCCCTCCGCAGGTCGCCCCCGAGGGGAAGCGGAGGCAGCAGGAGGCCAAAAACAAACCGAAAAGACGTTTATCCTGCAGGTCGCGGCGTGGTCGAGGTCCTGCTGCTCCTCGTTACATCTGACCGCCGACACGTTAATTACACCTGCTTGGATGCGTTTGAGTTCAGTTTGTGTTTGTGGTCACGCAGGGGGAGCGCCGGAGGAGCGCCGGAGGAGCGCCGGAGGAGCGCCGGAGGAGCGCCGGAGGAGCGCTGGCGGAGCGCCGGAGGAGCACCTCCACACGAAATTTCAACTTCCTGTGATAAAGTGATTGTTTTCACATCACTTTGCTGCTGAGTTGTCAGAAATGAATATGAGACAAAGAAATAAAAGCTTCTTCCTCTGTACCTCTCCTCCTCCTCCTCCTCCTCCTCCTCCCTACATCCGTCTAGCAGCCGACCTTTGACCCTGCCTGTCGTGGGAACATCGTCAGGAGGATGAGTCGACGTGACGACTGGAAGGACATTACCAGGGCGATGATGAGCCTAACAGACCCCCCCCCCCAGCACCTGTCGGACCCCTCCTGCAATACCCGACACAGAGGAGGTTGTTGCTAAAACAAAACAGATCGACTTAAGATGCTTTATGCTCCAAAAAAAAAAAAAAGAGTTTATGTCTATCCTCTTCTACGTGACGCAGAGGAAAGAACCTTTAATGGGGCTCCTTTTCTAAAGGATTGTTTTCTGTGCATTTGATGGTCTTGGGGGTGAGGTTTAAATGTGGGGGGGGGGGGGGGGGGCTCACACTGTCTCTTTGTCTCTCAGACTGTAACTCGAGTCAGTCGCTCGGTCAGGAGATGACAAGGAAATATTTACAGGCCGTAATCAATCACGGCCCGTGGGAACAATGAACCGTCCCTCTGACCTGAATCTGCTCTTTAAATTTCTTTTTTTTTTTTTTTCTCATAAAAGAGACGCGAACCCGATTCTGTTTTGGAAAAAGTTCTGTTTGTTTCCAGAACAACTGATATTACAGTGAAACTTCACCAGTCCAGAACAAAGGACCGCAGATGGGTCGGGTCTTAACACGACCAGCCGTTGGTGAAGAGCCGTTCACGAACACGACGTTTAGAAACTCTTAAAAACAGCCATTCGGGTTTTCACCACAGACTCTATCAGAAGAACTGGACAAAGCCTCTGTGACATCACTCCGTCACACCACGTTCATATTGACTTTTAAAAACTTCAAACGTCTAAAAATAAGTGGTAATTTTATACTTTAATGTTGGCAGTTTTATTATTGATTTCGATTATGTTTAGTTGAGAATATTTTCTGTATATATGCTTGAAAAAGAGCTTTTTCTTTTCAGATAAATGAAAGTTAATAAAATAGCTTGGCTGGCTTAGCTTATGCTAACCGGTGATGCTAATTAATATGGCTTCATGTTCATCCTGATGAAGGGCCAATTCCAATTCCTCCCTTAACCCTTAAACTAAAGCCTCGCCCTTAACCCTCAATTTTTGGCCCCCAATCTAAACCCTCGAAACTAAGCGTCAGGGCTATCTCTTGAATTACGTTACGTCTTCAGACTGAAATGTATCAGAGCCGTGTTTTCTCTGTATTTCCTGAAGTGACACAGGGATAACATTGAAAAGAGCGCTGTATATTCTCTAAATAATATTAGCAAATAACACAATAGAGGATACATTATTCAGTCCTCCGTCGCTACACAACAAGGTATACAAGTAACGTGAAGCCGGCCGGGACCGCCGATCCGGCAGCAAACATCGTAAAATAAAAAAATAAATGTTACGCAACAACGATGTTAATCCATGAAAAAAGTCTCAAACAAAGACAATAAGATGGTTTCGTAACATTAATATCTTTAACATCTACGAAGATACTTACATTTGTAGCTAGCTTTCGAAGATGTCTTGGCTAAATTACCCAAATGCCTTCTGGGTAGCCCTTACTCCCAAGGGTGGTGCCAGAGAATCTAAATTTTGAGGGCGATACAGCCCTCAAACTCGTCCCTCAATTTGACGTTCTTAGAATCGGGACAGCGCTAGCACTTAGCGGGAGAAAACATTTTTGAGATTGAGGGTTGAGACTGAGGGTTAAGAGAGGAATTGGAAATTCACCGGAAATCTGTCCAGACGTCCTCATTTCAAGTGTTGCGGCATTTGGAGCTGAAACAGGGCCTGTAGCAGCCGCCTGCGGGTCGGGCGAGCTAACTGGCGAGAAGACCCGCAAGCTGAGCTATTGCTTGTAGGAACCTCAGCTGGCAGCCGCCCTGAAATGATCTGCCCTCCACCAAAGCGTCTGCAGCAGGCCCCCCTGTTTCAAATGCCCATTTGGTGGCGACATAACCGGTGAGCACGGCGTTTAGCCGCCGTACGGTTAGCAGAAACTGCCGGCTAGCCTGGCGCCTCGGCCTCCTGGTACCTCGGACTCCTCCGGACCAACCTACAGCCAGTCATGGCGGTCTGTTTAACTGGCGCGACAGAACAGTTGCGTTCTGTTTGGTTTTTATTCACAGCTCAGAAGACACGACAGCGCTAACTAGATGAGGTGATAACGGCGAGCCGTTGGCTGTTCCCGCTGTCAGTCAACTTTATTTGGTACAAAAAAAAGGAGAAAAAAAGCCTCATGTAAAATTGGACATTTTGATGTGGAAGTCAGCGTTCAGTAGCTGATTCACTTTTGGAGCGGCCTCCAGTGGTCAGTCCAGGAACTGCAGGAACAGCTAGCATGTGATAACTTAACCGTGAACCACATGACCGGCCGTCCTGTTCGTTACAGCCCATCAGACCCAGTTTAGACTAAACAGTTCTTTATATACGCGGACCCGTTGGGATTGTCCCGAAAGATCCGACTCAAAAAAAGGCTCGTCGAAATCCAGTCTGCAACCAGTCCAGCTGTCAATCACAATATTCTCACGGAGGCGGGACCTTCCATCTCCGGTTTGTTACGAATCTTCTGGACACATAAACCAACGACTTTCCTGACATTTTCATCGAACGCACGTGCGCAGGTAGACTCAATCAATAACTCAGCTATAAGGTGCCAAATTGCCAAACTTATTATAGTATAATATTAACACTGATGATACACATCGGAAAAATAGCGAATTAACACAGTCCTTAACGCAGGAGCAGAAAGTTTGTCCGACCTAGCAACAGTAACTAGGAAGGGGGCGGTGCTTACCGAAAGGTCAATTAAATATGGTACACTTGTTTATTTTTCTGATGCCATGCAGGCGAAGGTGACGTGACGTGACGTTGCCACTAGCGCGGAGTTGAGTACGCCGGGTGGAGTAACATCAACAAACTAGTGTAGTAAATCAAAACAAAACAAAAGAATTAAAATTAAATTAGCGCGGACATTTAGGAACCGAAAAAAGGAATCGAAATTCAAAAATCTTCTAAACGATTCCAGAACCAGACATTAAGAACCGATTCCTTCTTGGAATCGTTTTTCGGTGCCCGACCCTAGCTTAGCACCTTATTAGCACCTTATTAGCATACGTACCTCCAGCTGTGCATTCACAAGCGATTATTTACTCAAGCGCTCGTGCAAATAAAGCAGCAGCCAAAGACTTTCAGGTCACTGGATTCAGACCGCAAAAACAAGGAGAGGGACCGTCTTCGATGGATTCATTAAAGGACGGATGGGGGGGGGGGGGGGGGAGCCACGCGCCACACCTTTGTGAGGTCATCATGAATGCACAGCTGGAGAGTTAAGCTGATCCCATAAACGCTCTCTCGCCTCTGCTCACGTACCAAAGGATTATCACGCCAGTGTTTGTTTTCCATTTTTCTTATTAAATTTAGCTGTAAACTGCTGGTTTCCAGTAAAGCGAGCTCAGCAGAACAGCGGTCAGAGGAAACCGGTGCTCCCGCACCTTTCCGACGCTCGCCTCCGCCGATAACGTCCAACCTGCAGTCATCACTTTCAGGCGAGCTGGGATAATTTATGAGAGGTGACGGGGGGGGGGGGGGGGGGGGGGGGGTCATAGGGAAGCTCGTGACCGAATAAGACAATGGCAGAGCTCATCAGAGCGACCCGGTCCCTGCAGAGGCGGAGCCACCACAGACCTGTTCCAGGTGTAGTTCAGAGGGGAGCAACATTTGAATGCTGAGTTATTTATGACACAGCAGATGCCAGTAATTTGAAGGAGAGAAGTGATTTTGAGGAAACAGGAAGGGAAGTGCTGATAAAAGCTGCCGTACCAGTGGGGGGGGTTCAGCAGCGGTTTCTTATGAGGTTGTGGCGCAGCGAGACTTTTCAGAGTGATTTCCTCTTCTCTCGTCTCTGTGTTCGCAGTTACATCAGCGCTGGTTTCAGTGGAGAGAAACCGTGTGACCGTTTCCAACAAACCGAGTCAGAACCAGAGTTCTGCCACATCTGCACAGTTTAAATGCAGAAGTTTTCAACAAACATCCCCAAACAGGTTTTTTTTTTCTGTTTTGTAAGTTTTCTTAGAAGAACTACTTTGCATGAGTTTCCAGAACAGAAATCTGAAAATTTCAATGAGTGTGTTTTGCTCAAAGTCAGCAAGTAAACTCAGTATTGAACACGTCAGTATTCTTTTTCTCAGTAAATATCTTTCTAAAGGTCCTTTTGACCTGTAGCGGGAGAAAAAAAACTTTAAGCCAAACAGTGAAAAGTAAAAAACTCGATCAGGCTGCGGGTTAAGGGAGGAAAGAAAACCATGTTCTATATAGACAGGTGGAGGTCAACTGGATGACGTCTATATAGACAGGTGGAGGTCAACGCTGGGATGACATCTATATAGACAGGTGGAGGTCAACGCTGGGATGACGTCTATATAGACAGGTGGAGGTCAACGCTGGGATGACGTCTATATAGACAGGTGGAGGTCAACGCTGGGATGGACGTCTATATAGACAGGTGGAGGTCAACGCTGGGATGACGTCTATATAGACAGGTGGAGGTCAACGCTGGGATGACGTCTATATAGACAGGTGGAGGTCAACGCTGGGATGGATGACGTCTATATAGACAGGTGGAGGTCAACGCTGGGATGACGTCTATATAGACAGGTGGAGGTCAACGCTGGGATGAATCTATATAGGGGTGGAGGTCAACGCTGGGATGACGTCTATATAGACAGGTGGAGGTCAATGCTGGAATGATGTCTATATAGACAGGTGGAGGTCAACGCTGGGATGGATGACGTCTATATAGACAGGTGGAGGTCAACGCTGGGATGACGTCTATATAGACAGGTGGAGGTCAACGCTGGGATGACGTCTATATAGACAGGTGGAGGTCAACGCTGGGATGACGTCTATATAGACAGGTGGAGGTCAACGCTGGGATGACATCTATATAGACAGGTGGAGGTCAACCATGGGATGACGTCTATATAGACAGGTGGAGGTCAACGCTGGGATGACGGATGACGTCTATATAGACAGGTGGAGGTCAACGCTGGGATGACGTCTATATAGACAGGTGGAGGTCAACGCTGGGATGATCTATATAGACAGGTGGAGGTCAACGCTGGGATGACGTCTATATAGACAGGTGGAGGTCAACGCTGGGATGACGTCTATATAGACAGGTGGAGGTCAACGCTGGGATGACATCTATATAGACAGGTGGAGGTCAACGCTGGGATGACGTCTATATAGACAGGGTGGAGGTCAACGCTGGGATGACGTCTATATAGACAGGTGGAGGTCAACGCTGGGGATGGGATGATGTCTATATAGACAGGTGGAGGTCAACGCTGGGATGACGTCTATATAGACAGGTGGAGGTCAACGCTGGGATGACGTCTATATAGACAGGTGGAGGTCAACGCTGGGATGACGTCTATATAGACGGGTGGAGGTCAACGCTGGGATGACGTCTATATAGAACGGTGGAGGTCAACGCTGGGATGACATCTATATAGACAGGTGGAGGTCAACGCTGGGATGACGTCTATATAGACAGGTGGAGGTCAACGCTGGGATGACGTCTATATAGACAGGTGGAGGTCAACGCTGGGATGACGTCTATATAGACAGGTGGAGGTCAACGCTGGGATGACGTCTATATAGACAGGTGGAGGTCAACGCTGGGATGACGTCTATATAGACAGGTGGAGGTCAACGTATAGACAGGTGGAGGTCAACGCTGGGATGACGTCTATATAGACAGGTGGAGGTCAACGCTGGGATGACGTCTATATAGACAGGTGGAGGTCAACGCTGGGATGACGTATCTATATAGACAGGTGGAGGTCAACGCTGGGATGACGTCTATATAGACAGGTGGAGGTCAACGCTGGGATGACGTCTATATAGACAGGGTGGAGGTCAACGCTGGGATGACGT
This sequence comes from Hirundichthys speculiger, assembly GCA_018398805.1. Taxonomy (NCBI): domain Eukaryota; kingdom Metazoa; phylum Chordata; class Actinopteri; order Beloniformes; family Exocoetidae; genus Hirundichthys; species Hirundichthys speculiger. The sequence continues at coordinate 7,550 of JAGFBZ010000197.1, read as the reverse complement.
CTATATAGACAGGTGGAGGTCAACGCTGGGATGACGTCTATATAGACAGGTGGAGGTCAACGCTGGGATGACGTCTATATAGACAGGTGGAGGTCAACGCTGGGATGACGTCTATATAGACGGGTGGAGGTCAACGCTGGGATGACGTCTATATAGACAGGTGGAGGTCAACGCTGGGATGACGTCTATATAGACAGGTGGAGGTCAACGCTGGGATGACGTCTATATAGACAGGTGGAGGTCAACGCTGGGATGACGTCTATATAGACAGGTGGAGGTCAACGCTGGGATGACGTCTATATAGACAGGTGGAGGTCAACGCTGGGATGACGTCTATATAGACAGGTGGAGGTCAACGCTGGGATGACGTCTATATAGACAGGTGGAGGTCAACGCTGGATGACGTCTATATAGACAGGTGGAGGTCAACGCTGGGATGACGTCTATATAGACAGGTGGAGGTCAACGCTGGGATGACGTCTATATAGACAGGTGGAGGTCAACGCTGGGATGACGTCTATATAGACAGGGTGGAGGTCAACGCTGGGATGATCTATATAGACAGGTGGAGGTCAACGCTGGGATGACGTCTATATAGACAGGTGGAGGTCAACGCTGGGATGACGTCTCTATATAGACAGGTGGAGGTCAACGCTGGGATGACGTCTATATAGACAGGGTGGAGGTCAACGCTGGGATGACGTCTATATAGACAGGTGGAGGTCAACGCTGGGATGACGTCTATATAGACAGGTGGAGGTCAAACGCTGGGATGACGTCTATATAGACAGGTGGAGGAGGTCAACGCTGGGATGACGTCTATATAGACAGGTGGAGGTCAACGCTGGGATGACGTCTATATAGACAGGTGGAGGTCAACGCTGGGATGACGTCTATATAGACAGGTGGAGGTCAACGCTGGGATGACGTCTATATAGACAGGTGGAGGTCAACGCTGGGATGACGTCTATATAGACAGGTGGAGGTCAACGCTGGGATGACGTCTATATAGACAGGTGGAGGTCAACGCTGGGATGACGTCTATATAGACAGTGGGGAGGGAGGTCAAACGCTGGGATGACATCTATATAGACAGGTGGAGGTCAACGCTGGGATGGATGACGTCTATATAGACAGGTGGAGGTCAACGCTGGGATGACATCTATATAGACAGGTGGAGGTCAACGCTGGATGGGATGACATCTATATAGACAGGTGGAGGTCAACGCTGGGATGACGTCTATATAGACAGGTGGAGGTCAACGCTGGGATGACGTCTATATAGACAGGTGGAGGTCAACGCTGGGATGATGATCTATATAGACAGGTGGAGGTCAACGCTGGGATGACGTCTATATAGACAGGTGGAGGTCAAACGCTGGGATGACATCTATATAGACAGGTGGAGGTCAACGCTGGGATGACGTCTATATAGACAGGTGGAGGTCAACGCTGGGTGGGATGACGTCTATATAGACAGGTGGAGGTCAACGCTGGGATGACGTCTATATAGACAGGTGGAGGTCAACGCTGGGATGACGTCTATATAGACAGGTGGAGGTCAACGCTGGGATGGATGACGTCTATATAGACAGGTGGAGGTCAACGCTGGGATGACGTCTATATAGACAGGTGGAGGTCAACGCTGGGATGACGTCTATATAGACAGGTGGAGGTCAACGCTGGGATGATAATCTATATAGACAGGTGGAGGTCAACGCTGGGATGACGTCTATATAGACAGGTGGAGGTCAACGCTGGGATGACGTCGTCTATATAGACAGGTGGAGGTCAACGCTGGGATGACGTCTCTATATAGACAGGTGGAGGTCAACGCTGGGATGACGTCTATATAGACAGGTGGAGGTCAACGCTGGGATGACGTCTATATAGACAGGTGGAGGTCAACGCTGGGATGACGTCTATATAGACAGGTGGAGGTCAACGCTGGGATGACGTCTATATAGACAGGTGGAGGTCAACGCTGGGATGACGTCTATATAGACAGGTGGAGGTCAACGCTGGGATGACGTCTATATAGACAGGTGGAGGTCAACGCTGGGATGACGTCTATATAGACAGGTGGAGGTCAACGCTGGGATGACGTCTATATAGACAGGTGGAGGTCAACGCTGGGATGACGTCTATATAGACAGGTGGAGGTCAACGCTGGGATGACGTCTATATAGACAGGTGGAGGTCAACGCTGGGATGACGTCTATATAGACAGGTGGAGGTCAACGCTGGGATGACGTCTATATAGACAGGTGGAGGTCAACGCTGGGATGACATCTATATAGACAGGTGGAGGTCAACGCTGGGATGACGTCTATATAGACAGGTGGAGGTAAACGCTGGGATGACGTCTATATAGACAGGTGGAGGTCAACGCTGGGATGACGTCTATATAGACAGGTGGAGGTCAACGCTGGGATGACGTCTATATAGACAGGTGGAGGTCAACGCTGGGATGACGTCTATATAGACAGGTGGAGGTCAACGCTGGGATGACGTCTATATATAGACAGGTGGAGGTCAACGCTGGGATGACATCTATATAGACAGGTGGAGGTCAACGCTGGGATGACGTCTATATAGACAGGTGGAGGTCAACGCTGGGATGATCTATATAGACAGGTGGAGGTCAACGCTGGGATGACGTCTATATAGACAGGTGGAGGTCAACGCTGGGATGACGTCTATATAGACAGGTGGGAGGTCTGGGATGATCTATATAGACAGGTGGAGGTCAACGCTGGGATGACGTCTATATAGACAGGTGGAGGTCAACGCTGGGATGACGTCTATATAGACAGGTGGAGGTCAACGCTGGGATGACGTCTATATAGACAGGTGGAGGTCAACGCTGGGATGACGTCTATATAGACAGGTGGAGGTCAACGCTGGGATGACGTCTATATAGACAGGTGGAGGTCAACGCTGGGATGACGTCTATATAGACAGGTGGAGGTCAACGCTGGGATGACGTCTATATAGACAGGTGGAGGTCAACGCTGGGATGACGTCTATATAGACAGGTGGAGGTAAACGCTGGGATGACGTCTATATAGACAGGTGGAGGTCAACGCTGGGATGACGTCTATATAGACAGGTGGAGGTCAACGCTGGGATGACATCTATATAGACAGGTGGAGGTCAACGCTGGGATGACGTCTATATAGACAGGTGGAGGTCAACGCTGGGATGACGTCTATATAGACAGGTGGAGGTCAACGCTGGGATGATCTATATAGACAGGTGGAGGTCAACGCTGGGATGGGATGACGTCTATATAGACAGGTGGAGGTCAACGCTGGGATGACATCTATATAGACAGGTGGAGGTCAACGCTGGGATGACGTCTATATAGACAGGTGGAGGTAGACGTTGGGATAACGTCTATATAGACAGGTGGAGGTCAAACGCTGGGATGACGTCTATATAGACAGGTGGAGGTCAACGCTGGGATGACGTCTATATAGACAGGTGGAGGTCAACGCTGGGATGACGTCTATATAGACAGGTGGAGGTCAACGCTGGGATGACGTCTATATAGACAGGTGGAGGTCAACGCTGGGATGACGTCTATATAGACAGGTGGAGGTCAACGCTGGGATGACGTCTATATAGACAGGTGGAGGTCAACGCTGGGATGACGTCTATATAGACAGGTGGAGGGCAACGCTGGGATGACGTCTATATAGACAGGTGGAGGTCAACGCTGGGATGACGTCTATATAGACAGGTGGAGGTCAACGCTGGGATGACGTCTATATAGACAGGTGGAGGTCAACGCTGGGATGACGTCTATATAGACAGGTGGAGGTCAACGCTGGGATGACGTCTATATAGACAGGTGGAGGTCAACGCTGGGATGATGTCTATATAGACAGGTGGAGGTCAACGCTGGGATGACGTCTATATAGACAGGTGGAGGTCAACGCTGGGATGACGTCTATATAGACAGGTGGAGGTCAACGCTGGGATGACGTCTATATAGACAGGTGGAGGTCAACGCTGGGATGACGTCTATATAGACAGGTGGAGGTCAACGCTGGGATGACGTCTATATAGACAGGTGGAGGTCAACGCTGGGATGACGTCTATATAGACAGGTGGAGGTCAACGCTGGGATGACGTCTATATAGACAGGTGGAGGTCAACGCTGGGATGACGTCTATATAGACAGGTGGAGGTCAACGCTGGGATGACATCTATATAGACAGGTGGAGGTCAACGCTGGGATGACGTCTATATAGACAGGTGGAGGTGGAGGTAAACGCTGGGATGACGTCTATATAGACAGGTGGAGGTCAACGCTGGGATGACGTCTATATAGACAGGTGGAGGTCAACGCTGGGATGACGTCTATATAGACAGGTGGAGGTCAACGCTGGGATGACGTCTATATAGACAGGTGGAGGTCAACGCTGGGATGACGTCTATATAGACAGGTGGAGGTCAACGCTGGGATGACGTCTATATAGACAGGTGGAGGTCAACGCTGGGGGGACGCGTATATAGACAGGTGGAGGTCAACGCTGGGATGACGTCTATATAGACAGGTGGAGGTCAACGCTGGGATGACGTCTATATAGACAGGTGGAGGGTCAACGCTGGGATGACGTCTATATAGACAGGTGGAGGTCAACGGATGCTGGGATGACGTCTATATAGACAGGTGGAGGTCAACGCTGGGATGATCATCTATATAGACAGGTGGAGGTCAACGCTGGGATGACGTCTATATAGACAGGTGGAGGTCAACGCTGGGATGACGTCTATATAGACAGGTGGAGGTCAACGCTGGGATGACGTCTATATAGACAGGTGGAGGTCAACGCTGGGATGACGTCTATATAGACAGGTGGAGGTCAACGCTGGGATGACGTCTATGTAGACAGGTGGAGGTCAACGCTGGATGGATCATCTATATAGACAGGTGGAGGTCAACGCTGGGATGACGTCTATATAGACAGGTGGAGGTCAACGCTGGGATGGTCTATATAGACGGGTGGAGGTCTGGGATGACGTCTATATAGACAGGTGGAGGTCAACGCTGGGATGACGTCTATATAGACAGGTGGAGGTCAACGCTGGGATGACGTCTATATAGACAGGTGGAGGTCAACGCTGGATGGGATGGGGATGACGTCTATATAGACAGGTGGAGGTCAACGCTGGGATGACGTCTATATAGACAGGTGGAGGTCAACGCTGGGATGACGTCTATATAGACAGGTGGAGGAGGTCAACGCTGGGATGACGTCTATATAGACAGGTGGAGGTCAACGCTGGGATGACGTCTATATAGACAGGTGGAGGTCAACGCTGGGATGACGTCTATATAGGCAGGTGGAGGTCAACGCTGGGATGACGTCTATATAGACAGGTGGAGGTCAACGCTGGGATGACGTCTATATAGACAGGTGGAGGTCAACGCTGGGATGACGTCTATATAGACAGGTGGAGGTCAACGCTGGGATGACGTCTATATAGACAGGTGGAGGTCAACGATGGCTGGGATGACGTCTATATAGACAGGTGGAGGTCAACGCTGGGGGATGACGTCTATATAGACAGGTGGAGGTCAACGCTGGGATGACGTCTATATAGACAGGTGGAGGTCAAACGCTGGGATGACGTCTATATAGACAGGTGGAGGTCAACGCTGGGATGACGTCTATATAGACAGGTGGAGGTCAACGCTGGGCTGGGATGACGTCTATATAGACAGGTGGAGGTCAACGCTGGGATGACGTCTATATAGACAGGTGGAGGTCAACGCTGGGATGATGTCTATATAGACAGGTGGAGGTCAACGCTGGGATGACGTCTATATAGACAGGTGGAGGTCAACGCTGGGATGACGTCTATATAGACAGGTGGAGGTCAACGCTGGGATGACGTCTATATAGACAGGTGGAGGTCAACGCTGGGATGACGTCTATATAGACAGGTGGAGGTCAACGCTGGGATGACATCTATATAGACAGGTGGAGGTCAACGCTGGGATGACGTCTATATAGACAGGTGGAGGTCAACGCTGGGATGACGTCTATATAGACAGGTGGAGGTCAAACGCTGGGATGACGTCTATATAGACAGGGGGAGGTCAACGCTGGGATGACATCTATATAGACAGGTGGAGGTCAACGCTGGGATGACGTCTATATAGACAGGTGGAGGTCAACGCTGGGATGACGTCTATATAGACAGGTGGAGGTCAACGCTGGGATGGATGACGTCTATATAGACAGGTGGAGGTCAACGCTGGGAAGGGGATGACGTCTATATAGACAGGTGGAGGTCAACGCTGGGATGATGACGTCTATATAGACAGGTGGAGGTCAACGCGGGATGGATGGGATGACGTCTATATAGACAGGTGGAGGTCAACGCTGGGATGACGTCTATATAGACAGGTGGAGGTCAACGCTGGGATGACATCTATATAGACAGGTGGAGGTCAACGCTGGGATGACGTCTATATAGACAGGTGGAGGTGAACGCTGGGATGACGTCTATATAGACAGGTGGAGGTCAACGCTGGGATGACGTCTATATAGACAGGTGGAGGTCAACGCTGGGATGACGTCTATATAGACAGGTGGAGGTCAACGCTGGGATGACGTCTATATAGACAGGTGGAGGTCAACGCTGGGATGACGTCTATATAGACAGGTGGAGGTCAACGCTGGGATGACGTCTATATAGACAGGTGGAGGTCAACGCTGGGATGGTCTATATAGGACAGGTGGAGGTCAACGCTGGGATGACGTCTATATAGACAGGTGGAGGTCAAACGCTGGGATGACGTCTATATAGACAGGTGGAGGTCAAACGCTGGGATGACATCTATATAGACAGGTGGAGGTCAACGCTGGGATGACGTCTATATAGACAGGTGGAGGTCAACGCTGGGATGACGTCTATATAGACAGGTGGAGGTCAACGCTGGGATGACGTCTATATAGACAGGTGGAGGTCAACGCTGGGATGACGTCTATATAGACAGGTGGAGGTCAACGCTGGGATGACGTCTATATAGACGGGTGGAGGTCAACGCTGGGATGACGTCTATATAGACAGGTGGAGGTCAACGCTGGGATGACGTCTATATAGACAGGTGGAGGTCAACGCTGGGATGACGTCTATATAGACAGGTGGAGGTCAACGCTGGGATGACGTCTATATAGGACAGGTGGAGGTCAACGCTGGGATGGGATGACGTCTATATAGACAGGTGGAGGTCAACGCTGGGATGACGTCTATATAGACAGGTGGAGGTCAACGCTGGGATGACGTCTATATAGACAGGTGGAGGTCAACGCTGGGGGGATGACGTCTATATAGACAGGTGGAGGTCAACGCTGGGGATGACGTCTATATAGACAGGTGGAGGTCAACGCTGGGATGACATCTATATAGACAGGTGGAGGTCAACGCTGGGATGACGTCTATATAGACAGGTGGAGGTCAACGCTGGGATGACGTCTATATAGACAGGTGGAGGTCAACGCTGGGATGACGTATATAGACGGTGGAGG